>MU747988.1:375829-412960 GCA_026770625.1 Nicotiana glauca | reverse complement strand
ATGTTTAATTGATCCAAGCTGCCTATTTGTTTAAATTGTCTTAACTGTGATTACGTGGAGCATGTTAGGCCAGTATTATTTGATGCCTTGTATTTTTGTACTTAAATTTCTGAATATTTCTCTGATGTTGGTTGCGCATTTACATTGGGACTATGAATGCGGGATTTCGGGAGCTCCCCCTTGTTTGTTTACTTTGGGACTACGGGAAGGTATCCCGGGAGATCCCCCTGCACTTTTATTTTAGGACTATGGGATGGTATCCCGGGAGATCCCCCTGCACTTTTACTTTGGGACTGCGGGACGGTATCCTGGGAGATCCCCCTGCACTTTTATTTTGGGTCTACGGGACGGTATCCCAGGAGATCCCCTGCACTTTTACTTTAGGACTACGGGACGGTATCCCCGGAGATCCCCCTGTACTTTTATTTTGGACTACGGGACGGTATCCCGGGAGATCCTTGATATTGATATGAGAATTTATCTACGGGACGGTATCCCGGGAGATCCATAGAACAGTTGAGAAAAGGGCTACAGGACGTATCCCGGGAGACCCTCGTCGGTATTCTTGTAATTTAACTGTGTTTACTCCGCATTTTCGGTTCTGTCTTTATAGTATTACTATTTTGTTGAGCTGTCTTATTACACTGCTACGTTCATTAGTTCTCATTGGATTTCTATACTGTTAATATTTTGCTGCTATATTATTTTTGCCTCAGTAGGGCCCTGACCTTTCCTCGTCACTACCCAACCGAGGTTAGGCTTGGCACTTACTGAGTACCGCTGTGGTGTACTCACGCCTCTTCTGCGCATGTTTTTCATGTGCAGATTCAGGTACCTCTACGCAGGCGCATTATCAGTAGCTGCAGGGAGCATTTAGGAGACTTGAGGTATGTCTGCCGCGTCCGTAGACCGGAGAGTCTCCCTCTCACTCTACCCTTAGTTAGCTAGATGCTATTCTGTTCTTCCTTGTTATAGATTTTCCGGATGATTAGACATTGTTATGTATTATTCTTAGCCTGTGTTGTCCGTGGGTTTCCGGGTCTTTGGGATGGTTTCAGAATTTAAAGTATTAAAGTGTATGTGCCAGGTGGCAACTGTATACATTATTCCTGTTATTTAGTTTTGATTATAAATTCCGCAAATGTTATTACTTCCGCAATGTGTTAGGCTTACCTAGTCGCGAAGACTAGGTGCCGTCATGACGTGTTCACAATTGGTGAACTAGGGTCGTAACACTAACTCACATGAATACAAGTTCGGTCGGGACCCACCATTGTGGACCGCGAGGGGTGCCTAATACCTTCCCATCAAGGTTATTTCAAGTCCTTACCCTAAATCTCTGGTAATGCAAACTAGTCCATAAGTTAACTGCTCAAGGTGCCCTAACGCACCATAATTCGTTAGGTGGTGACTCTTCAAAAACCCAATTCCCGAAAGGAAAAGAGTTATTTCCCCATGGAATGTCAAAACCCGGACCTTTTTCCGCAAGGATGGAAAAGGGGGCGCAACAATGCCATGCTTACCCAGTAAACCCATTTCTTTGGATTTTGACTGATGTACCAAGACAGGGCATCTCTAGTGAGGCTCCTCATGAACAGCTTCATGCGGATTCTTTCATCTTTACCAACCCTTACGAGCTTGTCACAATAAGTTATCAAGTGCACCTTTGGATTACTTATCCCGTCGAAGATTTTAAACTTAGGAGGTTTATAACCCTTTAGTAGTTCTACGTCCGGTTGAATACACAAATCTTCATAATTTAGACCTTCGATGCCTTTACCGCCTTCAACACCTGGGACTCGACTAGTAAGCTTTTTGAGCTCCTCTGCCATATTATTGATAAGCAGGTCCTTCTCGGCAGATTCAGGTATGTATAGGGTTTGTTGTGGAATGTAAGGGTAAGGTTTCCACATATATGGGGTTGCTTTGGTGGACTCCTGTAATTTGGGCGTAGTGGTAGTCGTTGGTTGAGTTTTGAGGATCAGGGGTAGGTTGTGGTGCGTTTTGAGGAGTGTGGTATGTGGTGGTTTGTGGATGGGCTGTATGGTGATGATGTTGTGGAGGGGTCGGTACTGGCAGAGGATTAGGATTTTGAGGAGGTGTGGCATACTGATGAGGTACGGGAGGATTTTGTTAGTTTCGTGTTTTCTGTGGAGGTGCTGGGTTTTGGTCATTTTATTGTGTGACGTCGGCGACATTTAAGGTAAGGGAAAGATTTGCCAAGTTCTGGACCTACTCAAGTTCCCCTTGTAACTCCAATATCTTTTGTTCTCGCCGTACAACCAAGTCATTCTGTGCCGGAGTACTCCGACCATTCGAAGTTTCAACATTCTCTACATGCGTAACGTTGTCTTTCCTGATACTACTCATATCATCCATTTTTGCTTTTCCCTTGCTTTTAGGATCGCTTGGATGAGGAGGAGGTGGAGTACCTCTAGATATGGTATGATATGCTGATAATGCCAGTATGCACGAACCATCCTCAGGGGATAGGAATAAACAAACAAAGAAAAGAAGAGAAAAACAAAAGGTAAACAAGTTAGAAGTATTAAAAGGATGTTTGCGGTATTTAAACACATATTGCAGAATTATAAATTTGCGTCCTAGTTTGGGGACCTCATTGCGCTGGAGGTAGGCCTAAGCGAGATATAGATTTGGAGAAAATTGATGCCAATAACTACGTCATTTCATTAATATGATAAATGAACCAAATCTCTACTAAAATGACAATAATTATAAAGAGCCACTAATATCATTTGCCTTATTACAACTGAAGTCTAAAACGAGTCTAGAAAGCAAGTAAAAACATCAATCCTAATCTATTTCGTCCCAGAGGGACCTTCTCCATGCTTGGCCTTCTTTGCTCCATCAATCAGATTCCCCAGGTTGCGCATGTCCAAAAGCAGATATGCCCTTGCTAGGAGCCCTCCTTCGTTGCGATCCATGTTTTGACAGTCTGCAACCCTCCTTCTCATTTTCCCTTCAAGCTCCATCAACCCCTGCTCTAAATATTCCAACCTCTTTGTTGATTTAGTAGAGATTTCCTTCCACTCGTTGATTGCTTCCATGTATGCTTTATGTTGTTCCAAATGCCTGGCTTCAGTCTCGAAAACCCTTTTGCGCAACATCTTGTATTTGACTTGTGCTTCAGCAGCGTCGTCTATAACCCTATTTTTCATATTAATCCCTGGCTTGACATCCCCTGCTATATTATCTACCAACCATGATGGATAGAAGTGCACATGGCCGACATGATACCGATCTGGCTCGATGATATCTTTCTCCACAATTATCTTTTGATGCCACATGTGTTGTGCCTCGAACTTGAATGGAGTGGCATTCCCCTGGAAGTCTGCTTTGTACTAAACCATTTTGAAAACTCGTGGTATAACTTGTTTTCTTCTAGTTTGCCTTATAACCCTGATAGGAGAATAAGAATAGATGCCCCTCAATCCGATTAGCACTGGATGAAGAGTATATCTCGACATGATGATGAATTCACTGCTAGGGAATGACTCGAACATCCAATTTACCTTATCATTAGTCAGATTGCTAAAGAAATATACCCAACTCATAATGTTTTCTGGTTGCGCAAACCTATTTGGGATAAAAGTCATTCTCTTCGGATAGTGATAGGCTGTGTGGTCATTCCATGGTCGTCGCAGAAGTTCTTGAAGGTATTCTCCTCCCTAAAGGTGTTCCAAAAACCATAGTTGCAGCAACAGATTGCAACCCTCAAAATGCCTATAAGCCTTTTCGCAACGGTCTAAAGCCCGGTACATCTCAGCCAAAATCAAAGGGATAATAGTATAAGTTTTCCCCTCAATCCCCTCCATTAAGGTTTTAGTGACCATATCTAGACGAGTGTGCATCTTTTCTCCCAGTATTGGAAATACCAGCATCCCCAGAAAACAGACAATTAATACCAAAACTCGGCGGTGAGTCCAATCCAAAGAAGTGATGGAAAACTCATAATGATAAAGGCGATATGACTTGCTGTGCCCATAAAGCTCATGAAGGAAATCGAATGGTATGTAAGACTTCTCCAGACAGACTAACTCATCATTTTTCCTGAAACCCCGAGAAGTGCAGTTTTACAGTACCAACAAACCAGGGCCATCCCATGGAAGCCCAGCGAAGCCTTATTTATTCTAAAAGGGGAGTCATTTCTATGTCGCTAAAACAGAGATCTCTCTTCTCATCCCAAAACATTGTGACGGCCTCAATTAATGCATTATTTGGCTGAATGTCTAACGAGGGTAAATTTTAGAGAACTCTTTTCACATGATTTTATCACTTGGTGGGAGATTTTCTAACCAATCTAGCAGAAAAGGTGGGATATCTTGAACCATGCCGAACCTGGGGACTTCGTACCTCATTTCTACAAAACAAATAGAGTTAGCCCTTTCCCCCGCCAGATTTGGCTATTTGCACGTTAATGATCAACATATTGGCACGTTTTCTCCAAATAATGCATAGATCATGATTGTGTCCATTGGGATTATGGAAATCCCAGCAGAATTTGGACAAGGCATTCCTTAGCGAGTTATTACGCAGACAGTGTTTTAACCCATACTAGGTTTGGACACGATACACGTACAGTTAATATCATAGTGGGGGTTTCTAGAATAGTCTAGATAGGTACCCTCAAGCGGACTACTTGAGAGGGAAAGGAACGGAACAGTCGTCTGCACTGCTGATCAACTAGTTTTATTGCAAATAAGCCTTTCCAAATTTAAAGGGTGATTTAGGAAGAGCGCAAACACTCATCAAGCGCCGCTATAGTATTAGTTACGCACGAGTAAAATATGATGTGTAGAATGCTTTATGAAAATATAAAACAACACGTTGTCAAATATTTTGCATGATGAAAACAATAAATGTAGTATTGAATGAAACATAAAGACATAAAAAGAAAGGAAAACAATGAAGAAATAAGTTCGCGCAATGTGGAAATTATAATAAAGTAAGCAACGGAGTGATGGTGGGGAGAGACATGATGTAGCAATTCTTATATATGTCTTGGAGCAAGCAAACATGACTAGAAATAAAGGCAAATGCATGTTATGACCAAATTGAGCAAAGATTTGTATATTAATGCGAATTCAAATAAACAAAAACAGGAAAAGGGTGTGTAGTAGCAATAAAAGGAAAATGGGAGCGGGATATTCAGGTTACAACAAAGATAATAAAGATATATTTATCAAAGAAGACTAATTGATATAGACCAAGTTCGCTTATGGTAAGAGCCTAAAAATATCCCCAGCAGAGTGGCCATGCTATCACGCTCAATTTTCTCGTGAAAGCGGGTTTTGACGTTGTGACAACTCTTTTTAGGAAGGTGTTAAAATAGAGAGTTGCCACCTAACGGGTTTGAGGTGCATCAGGGCACCTATTTGTAAATAACTCAGGTTTAACCAACAAATTTGCGTCACCAAAGATCGGGTAAGGGCTCAAATTACCTCGAAGAGAAGGTGTTAGGCACTCTTCGAGATCCACAACTGTGGGCCGCGGCAGAACTCTTTTGGGAAATATTCATTATTAAAAGATTTTAAATAATTACAAGCAATTGATTTGAAGACAGGATAGAGGGGGGTCCTAAATTTTTTAGCCTAAAGGATCACCCTGTGCAACATAAATAATACTTCGTAACTCCCTCAAGATGGGGTGTTACTGGTATTATCCAGCGGGCATAAACTATCATCTCCTGCTACCCGATTACTATCTTTAAGTTGATGCCTAAAGCACACTAGTTGATTCTAAACTGTACCTTATGTGTGCACTACCCGTCCCATGCCTATGGTCCAGGAGGCGTTTGGACTTCTATTTTTGATAGTTCTAGACTTAACTTAGGTCGTCAAAAATGATAAAACTAGGCGACATACAAAACAAGTTGGACTTCTTGTAAAAGAAATTAAGGGCTCAAGTTAGCCTCCACACTTAGACAACAAATGCACGCAAACAAATTCTCACATTAAGTGTTAGACAATTTTAGAATTGGGCCAAACTAATGCCATTAAGCCATATAGATATAATTTCTAGGTGATTCTGGATTCAAACGTGCAGGCAGTTTCAGATGCAAAGCGCCACTTTGAACTTATAGACATGATCCCCAAAGGACTACATGTTATAAGTTATTAAACCTATAGACATGGTCTCGAAGTGATTTACGCAGTAAGGACAATAAAACTTATTGAAAATGCTCAAAATTACTTATGCTTCCTAATAATCACGTGGATAAACAATGAAACATCGCTTAAAGAGTCCAGTAGAAAGTAACTATATCCTATAGGCATGATTTTAAAGATCGGGGGTTTGAACTGATTTCATGTATATTTAGCTCCTACAAGTAGGCTTTCTAAATGGATAGTATGATGCAATAGCGAATTATAATTAAAATCCTATAGGTATGATATCTATTGAGAATGGTGCAGGTTGAAAGGGTTGTTATTAGTATTTATTCCCTATAGGCATGATATCTAATAATCAGACAGAAGTCGACATAAGAGCTTGTCGAATATTTAGACAAACGATCACGCTTTTGAATAATGTACAAGTTTTAGGCAAGTTAAGTGAAGTGTGTGATTTTATATAGGCATGCTTTCTACAGTGCTTATGTAATCGAACAACACATATAGAAAATACATTGTCAGGTCCTATAAGCATAATATCTATCCATTTTGCATGCAAATATTAAATTCTACCTATTTCCCATTTTTACTAGCACCCCAATCATTTAAAGAAATGTAATTATAGGACCAAAAATGAGTAAAATATACAAAGGTTACATAACGATGAGAATAGTGCCACAACAAGCCTAGAAAATAATACCCAGCATTGCCTAGGCCTTAAATAACTTTTATACAGCATACCCAGGCTTTCAATGATGAGCCACTTTCAATACACGAAACCCATAGATGAGTCCACAGCCAAGTTACCCAAATAAAGTACCAAATGTTGCACCATTTAAGTCAGCCAATTCAGGTACACATCACATAACCGGGTAGGTAGAGTGAATAGGAATAGTTTTGGAGGTTGGGTGAGTGATTAGGACCAAGCCCTAGTGTGTTAGAGTTCACAGGGGCCTCAATTGGACCCCGAGCAATTCTCACACTAGGGAGGCCAACAACAGAACCTACATTGCCTTTACTTTCAGCCGACTAGGAATAGGAATTTAGAATGTCAAAGTAGCAAGTAAGGAGGGTAAACAGAGATCACTGAATTGAGCGTGCAACACAAAATGTCAAGCAAGGTTCACATAACAAGGTCTCACATAAACAACCATCATAGGAACTAGGAGAAGAGACATGTTTGCAAGCATACATAGGTTGCGCTAGTGGACATCCAAAGGTCTAAGTCAAGCTATGTCTAACCTAATGCCAAATTGATCAACACTTGAACACAATAGAGGGATCTACATACTGAGGATCATAGAAGGGAGAGAACAACAGATGAATCAAGGTATATTGGAAACATGTGAGCATAAGGGTCCTAGAAAATAGAGTTGGAAATCCAAGACAACATGGAAACGAGTTTGAACAGGTCTTAAACCACTCCAATATGCACAAGACTCATTAAAAGTTAATTCAAGTAAGGGGTTCTCATAGAGCTAGGGCATTATCTAAACACAACATGCAAAACACCATACAACCACAATACTGAAGTCCAAATTAACATGTTAAGATGCTACATAGTATAGAACTAATCCTAGGAGATAAGAGATCGCATGGTGCAAATTATAGTGAGGCATGACATGAACAATAGACTATTCTCATGCCTCAATTAACACAGAATGATATCAAAAAATGAACACAATGACAGTTGAACCAAAGTTCAGATACATGTGTAGAAAGAAGGAAAGAAATTAAACATTATGAAAGTTTAAACACTAACCATAAACAGAATTAAAAGAGTGCAGAGTGTAGTAGCAAAAACCTCAAATCTCCGATGCTTCAGAGTTCACAAGAGCCTCGAGAATGGGCTTTGAGCAGTGCTTGCACCGGAGGAGATTGTTCCACAATTTAGAGAGCGTTTGAGTGAGCTTATAAGTGATTAAGAGAGGAGGGTAGTGAAAACACAGTAAGGATTCAGAGATTCCAATCCCTTCTTAAGGGGTTTCATGAGCGGGGTTTATATAGTAGCATATTTCATACATAAAATAGGAAACACGGTAAACATTAAACACAAAATAAGGAAACATATACTAGAATCAATTATAATTGATTTTTAGGGAAAATAATGCACAAGCAGTTCAGTAAATTGACGGAGAATAAGGAGAACATAATCATGCAAATAACACTTAAAAGAAGGGAATACAACAGAGAATAAGAAAAATATCATACGAATATCAATTAGAATCATATTTAGGGCGAAATAAAGTAAAAATAAGGGAAACACGATGGATTAAACAAAAATAAGGAAAATATTAGTCAAACATGGGAAAGGAAGAGTACCAATCGAGAATCAATGAAGAAATCTCGAACCCTAGTTTAAAGGAAAGCATAGATGGTCGAAAATCTCACTGAATTGGACCATATAGCCCGATAATGAGTGCACATAGATGAAATATCATCTAAATCCCAAAAGTTTAAGGCGTAAGAATCCGATTTGGGGACTGGTACTTGCCAAAATTGGGGCAAGTACTATGTAACACCATAGTCTTGCAAAGAATGCTTAGGAATCACATAAAAGGTAAGAAAATCATGAAAGAAATCCATGATTTAGATGAATTTGGAGGAGGTTTGGGTGGGGCGGCTAGGGTTAGAGAAGATGAGAATAGAAAGGATCCACTGGTTAGGGTTTGGGGGTAATGGGTTAATTAAAGAGAGAGGAAATAACGAGGGTCGTTGATCTTGAGAGATCAATGGCCAGGATTTAAAAAGTGAGTGGGGCAGTTAGTAGAGATGGGGCACCGACCGAGTTTTGGGCCGAGGTAGAATGGGCTATGGTTTGGGTAGTTTTAGGTACAAAATTTGGTTTAAAAATTGGCTATTATTTAAATACACAAAATTTAACAAAAAATAATTTATATAAAATGCTTAATAGATAAATAAAATTTTTATTTATGCAATAAGATGATACAATAATAATTTAGCATTATAAAAATATAGAAGGCTATTTTGACACAAATATTATAGATAAAAAGCAATTATATACGAACATAGGCTACTATTGCAAAATTAGGTAAATAGCTTAAAAATGCAAACATAATTATGAGAAATAAAGTAAAAAGATTTTGAAAAATATATGAGGATGCAAAATAGTAATTTGAATGATTACGTCATCATAAAATAATTTGAAGGAATAATTAATAATTATTCAAGTAATATAAATGCAGAAAAAATCAATTCAAAGCTCTAACAATTATGGAAAATTATAGAAAATTCTTTTATAGGTTTGTAAACTAAACAGTGATCCAAAAATGGTGTTTTGAAAGTATATATATATATATATTGAAAAAATATGAGGGCAAAATTGGGTATCAATAGGACTTATCTAGCATGTCATCAATATAAACCTCCATTTATTTACCTATTTGTTCTTCGAACATCCGGTTTACTAGGCGTTGATAAGTAGCACCAGCATTTTAGCCCAAACGACATTACATTATAGCAATAAGTAGTGTATTTAGTGATAAGTAAAGTCTTTTCCTGATCCTCCGGTTTCATTTGTATTTTTTTATATCCGGAGTAGGCATCGAGAAGGCTGAGGATCTCGTGGCCGGCCGTGGCATCGATCATGCGATCAATATTCGGCAAAGGAAAAGAGTCCTTAGGGCATGCTTTGTTTAAGGCTTTGTAGTCTACGCACATTCTAAGTTTATTCCCCTTCTTGGGGACTACAATTACATTTGCGAACCATTCGGGATATTTTACTTCCTGGATAGATCCTATTTTGAGAAGTTTGGTTACCTCGTCCTTGATGAATACATGCTTTAACTCGGACCGTGGCCTTCTATTTTGCTTTACCGGTCTGAACTTTGGGTCCAAACTCAATCGATGAGTGGTAATCTCCGGTGGGATCCCTATCATGTCAAGGCGGGACCAAGCAAAATAATCCATATTTTTAACAAGGAATTTAATGAGTTTTTCTCTGAGTTCGGTAGTTAACCCCGTGTCTAAGTATACCTTTGTACTCTGTTTCCCCGGGTGACCATGTGTTCGTTTTCGCCATGAAGACCAAGGCCGGTATCTGTGTGAGTGGGTATTGCTTGAGAGTTCGACATGTTGATTCCTGAAATAAAAAAACACTTATGAGAACAAGCATAAATGCAGTGTGTGTTATGAAGGATAATATTAAGCAATCACTATTATCCTTAGCCCCATGATGGGCGCCAAATTGTTTATCCTAAAAATTAGATAACAATTAAACTTATAATGTGGTGTTAAAGATATATGATTTCACTTAATACTAATGAAGAAATATAAAGATGAACAATGAAAACAAAGCAAACCGGCTTTAGAACGTAGTTAAGCTCTCGAGCTCGTATGCCCTCGAACAAATTAATGCCGGAATAGTAAAAGACACAGTAAGCTGATGAACAATTAAACTTATAGTGTGGTGTTAAAGATATATGATTTCACTTAATACTAATTAAGAAATATAAAGATGAACAATGAAAACAAATCAAACCGGCTTTAGAACGTAGTTAAGATCTCGAGCTCGTATGCCCTCGAACAAATTAATGCCGGAATAGTAAAAGACACAGTAAGCTGATGAACAAGAATGTAAACTGAGAAATATTATATTTCTTCGATATTCGTGAATGTAAGGTGTCTACAAATGATTGGGACTCCTCTTTATATAGTAGAGGAGTCCTTAATTATGGTATAACTCTAATTACAGAAGTAAATCTTATGATTAGCCTAAACGACCGCCCTATATCTGATATATTCCGGGATTTCCATCATGATTTTCGACCGGTTACAGATATCTCATCTTTCTGTTATTGCGGTTAGTTTGAAGTCTATCATATATGGTCTCAATCGCTGCTGGCCTCGATCTCGACGAGCATCTCGAGTCTCGAGCTCGATACCTTATCTTCGTGCTTTGACCTGATCCATTACGAGATTATCCCTCGACGTGATTTCCCGATCTTCGATTAATTGAAAAAATGGGACAAGTCCTATTTTGATCGTATACAAATATAAAATTCGATTTCAAGAAAAAAATTTGCATTTATAGTGAATGACTGTTATATAGGGATGCTATTAAAAAGAGTTCTGACTGTATATGCGAGGACCGACTTACTTGTATTACTAGTTGACAACAATATGAAAGATCATGTAAGAAACATTACAATTTTTTGATACATTACATATGTAATTTAATGGATTTGTTGGTAGTCTGGAAAGGAGTTGGGAAGTTGATATTCCTCCATTGAGAAGTTCCTGTAGAGATTTAATATGATAGGCACTAAACCTATATTTGTTCCTTTTGCTTCCCATTTCATATTGTCTGCAGATGTCACCAAAAAAACAGATGAGAAGATGGAGCAGATAATTAGTGTGTCATATTAGAGTGTTGTTGGTATGCTATGGTTTACATGCGCCCTAACATCTCATATGATGTTAGTGTTGTCACTAGATACATGACGTGTCCCGGTAGAGAATATTGGCAAGCAGTAAAGTGAAACTTGAGATACCTGAGGGGTATTATAGATGTGGGCTTGGCTTTTTACAAAGACAAGTAGAGTGAATCCATAGTTGGCTATGTTGATTTGAATTATGCAGGGGACTTGGATAAGAGAAGATATTAGACATGTTATGTTTTTACTTTTTCTGGTAGTGTCATCAATTGAAAAGCGATACGACAGTCTGATGTTACTTTATAAATTATACAAGTCGAGTGTATTGAATTACAAAAGCAATAAAAGAGGTTATTTGGCTACAAGGCTTGGCAAGTGAGCTTGGACTAGCTCACATAATATATAAGATTCTGTAATAGCCAGTGTGCCATTCATCTTACTAAGAATCTGATGTTCCATCAGCAGAAAAAGCATATTAAAGTTAGGCATCATTTTATCCAAGACATTATATCAAAAGGGTGTTGGTTTGAGGAAGGTGTACACACATGATAATCCAGCTAATATGACGACCAAGGCGGTCCCGACCAACAAGTTTAGGCATTACCTAGAGTTGAGTGGTGTATGCAGTACTTGATGGATCCCTTGCAAGGGTTGAGGGCTACACAGAGAGATGTTGTTCATGTTGATGAAGAGAATTCAAACCAAGGGAAAGATTTATTAATTGTGTCTTGAATTTATTTTCTTGTATTTTTAGGAAACCCATAGTCCCTATAGGTTTGGGAAGCCCATTGTTTTAGGATATTTGGGAAAGAAAAACCTATTGTCCTAGACTGAAAAAATTATTTTCTTATAGGTTTAGGACAACTTTGGAACAACATATAGGGATTCTAGGTGAAAATTCTTTGTACTTTTCTATTTTTCTCATTCATAATAGAAACTTCTCTCTCTTCTGCCTAGAAGATTAGGCTTAGCTGAATCTCGTTAGATTCTTCTGTTATTTTTCCTTCTCTATTTGTTTTTTGTTTTTTATTCTTATTGTTGTTACAGATCTATTGTCTAGTGTGTAAGGTCTACGTATACTCTACCCTACCCAAACCCCACAAGTGGTATTCTATTGGGTTGTTATTGTTATTTATTTTATGTGCGATTGTGTACTAGTTAACCCACGATCTTCCAAAATATATCAGATCTAGGCTCGAGATTCTACACATAATCTAGAGTTAAGATGTCTTCATCATCTTCAACAAAGTACGAAGCGGAGAAATTCAATGGAGAATATAGTTTTAGACTATGGAAAATTAGCATAAATCATTCCTGGTGTTACAGGGGATATGGAAGACAATTGATGAGATTTCCTAAAGAGATGAAATAGTCGAAGCAGAAAGATCTGAAGGAGAGGGATTTACGTGAGAACTTCATGAGCATTACAGATAGGGTTTTGTTGGAAATTAGTGAAGAAACTTATGCAACAACGACATAAAACGTCTTGAAGATATGCATTCTAAGAAATCTCTAACAAACTGTCTCTACCTAAAAAATAGGTTGTACAGTTTCTATATGAATAAGGTATACAAGTTAAAACTCACTTGATGTGTTTAAATCAATTATAATGGACCTAAAGAATGTTGACATCAAATTTGATAGTGAGGATTGGGTCTTGATTATGTTATATTATTTACCATCTTTTTACAATACTTTTGCTGATATGTTGCTATATGGAAAAGATAGTATGTCACTGGATGATATTAGTATATACTAAAGTGTAAAGAGTTAAAAAAGAGTTTTCCAGTGTTGGCCTAAGAACATGTGAAGTTTTGAAGAATGTCAAATGAACTCAGTCATGGACCAAGTCCATCTTGTGAAGTAGAGTCATGATCAAACTACACATGTGAGATACACGTGAATGAGACAAGTCCGACTGATAAAGCAGCAATATGTCATGATCTGATCGAAAAGGTTACATATTGGATAAGGGGAGAAAGTCTTCTTATATGAAGAGAACACAATTCGGATAAAGATAGTGTTGGAGTTTGAAATCTTCAAGGACTCAACTACGATAGAACATCAGCAATTGAGTCCCAAGGAAACTCTGATTACTAACCTATTAAAAGATAGTGATTGTTCTCTTTTACATGGATTGCACAAACGCAGAAGTTAAACTAAATTGAGAGCAAAAGAGCAAGGTGATTTTCAAGCAATTTATGTGAGATTTGAGTGTGCACTCCTGAAGCTACTTGAACGAGATAGAAAAACCAATTCCATTATGTCTTTCTTTTATTCTAGTTTAATTGTAGTGGGTGGTTTAAAGTTGTACCTTTCAGCTTTCATAGAAGCAATTGTATCAGGTACTTAGAGTGTTCAAGTTATAAGCTACCTTGAAGTTGTCGCAACAGTTGAGGCTGTGTGCCACAACGGGATTAGAGTTAATCCTTAGGTTTACAAAGAGTTTTTGTAAATGCTGTTTTGGCTCAGTAATTTTAGTGGAAGTTAGGGAAAATCCTACTGAGTAGTAGGTCATGGTTTTTTCACCTCTTAAGCCAGGTGTTTTCCACGTAAAAATCTCTGTGTTCTTTATTTTACGCATTTATTATTCCGCAAATAGTAGTAGTTAGAACACCTAGAAGAACCAGGTTCTTCTAGAGCAAAAATTGGGTACCACACAAATCACCCCCCCTCTTGTGTGGTATTGACGTTTAGAACATCAATTGGTATCAGAGTAGGTTATCCTTGAAGAGGATAACACCTTAGGAAAAGATCAACATGAGTGTACCACCTGACAACTGGAAAGGCCAATCCACTGCTAGGCCTCACTCTTAATGGTCAGTACTATTCTTCGTGGAAGAACAAGATGAGGGATCACATCATAGGAGAAGACTATGAACTCTGGGACATAGTCACTGATGGTCCTCTGGCAACTACAAAGAAGAATGCTGAAAGAGTGGATGTGCCAAAGACAAGAGCTGATTGCACTGCTGAAGACCGGATGAAGTGGGAGAAGAATGCCAAGGCTAAGAAATGGCTTGTGTGTGGAGTAGGTCCAGATGAGTACAGTAGATTCAAAGCTGTACCAATACTAAGGAAATCTAGGACACTTTGTAAGTAGCTCATGAAGGAACACCTTAAGTGAAGAGGTCCAGAGGAACACTGTTGTATTCTTAACATGAGAATTTCACCATTAAGGAAGGAGAAACCATCCAATAGATGTATACAAGGTTCGCCACACTGACAAATGAACTTAAGTCTCTTGGAAGGATTATCCTTGAAGAAGACAAAGTTGAGAAGATTTTAACAAGGGTTCTGCTAGTCTATCGGGAAAGAAAAATCACTGCTATTCTGGAATTAAAGAATATTGCTACCCTCAAGCTAGATAAACTAATTGGAAACCTTACTGCCTATGAACTGAGAAGGCAAACCATGAAAATGGATGCACCCAAGAAGGAATGAAGTCTGGATCTTAGAATTGCTGAAGGTTCAGATCTGGAGGATGAGGAAATGGCTATGATTATAAGAGATTTCAAAAAGTACCTGATGAGATGAGGGTTCTTCAAGAGGTAAAACCTTCAACAAACCAAGGGCTTCTGAGAAACAGACCAATAAAGGTTGCTACAAATGTAGTAAGACTTATCACATGATCAAGAATTGTCCTCAATGGGAAATTGAGTGGAAGAAAGAAAGGGTTGAACGAAGGAACAGGTTCAAACAAAAAGGAACAAAGGATCAACAAAGGCTATGGTTGCTGCCTGGGGAGAATCTTTAGATGAGGACTCAGAAGATGAAGCTGGAGATGAACAAGCAATTATGGCCATCGGAGAATCAAATGATGAACAAGAGGTAAGTATTCTTCATCTCAAAGACGAGATTAAATTCCTGTCTAAAGAAAGGTTGTCTGAGCTACTGCTAGACTTCATTGATGAGTCTAAGATAATTAACAATGAGAAGGAAGAACTGTCTAGGGAATGTGTGATCCTTAAAGCCAACTGCAAAAATCTAGAGTCTAGGGCTAATGAGAGTGAAAGTAAAAATGTTGAGTTTAAGAACCAGGTTCTTGGACTTGACACTAGTGTCCTAGAACTTAGGTCTGAAAACTTAAAACTGAAATTAGGAACAAGTAAGAAGAAAGTTGATCACACATATCTCACCCTAGAAGAAAACTTAGGAAAAATGAAGGATGAGTAGTACAGGAAGGATGAGCAGATAAGAGTATTAAAAGAAGATCTAGGGAAGGTAAAACATGAACTAGACAAAACTTGCAAATGGAACAAGGCTTCTGATGCACTCTCTTGGCTACAAGAACATCATAGTAGCAACAAAGAGGACTTGACTATGGGACTTAAGAACTTAAGTGGGATCCTAAAAGCAAGTACCTCACTCTTCCTGAGAACAAAATATGCAAACACTGTGGCAAGACTGGCCATTACAAAAATGAATGTAATGCAAATGAAAAGGCCAGTCAAAAGAACAAAGCTTTTGCTCAAGAAAAAAATAGGCTGCCTGTGTGGGCTAGAAGGAATCTGATTTATCCCTTTGCCTATAGAAAGGGACCCAAACTAGTTTGGGTTCCTAAGACTAACCCCTGATTTCTTTTTGCAGGTCCAAGTGAAGGGAAGTAGCCAAATATGGTACATGGATAGTGGCTTCTCAAAACATATGACTGGAAGCAAGAACCAGTTCGTTTCACTTGAGAACCTAAAGGGAGGTAATGTATCCTTTGGAAATGGGAAGAAATGTGAGATTATTGGGGTTAGAAAGGTAGGTAAGACAGACTCTCACTCCATTAAGAATGTCTACTTGATAGATTACTTGAAATATAGCCTGATCAGTGTGTCACAACTGTGTGATAGAGGTAACATTGTAGCATTCACCTTTACTAAATGCTTTGTGATTAACCTTACCACTGACAAGATTGTTTTGCAGGGAAAAAGAGTTAACAATATTTACATTGTAGATTTGTCTACTCTCTCAAAAAATGAACTAACCTGCCTAAGTGTGCTGGATAGTGATCCCCTTCTGTGGCACGAAAGACTTGGTCATGCCGGTCTGAATCAGCTAAACAAATTAGTCTTTAAGGATTTGGTGATAGGGTTACCTAACATCAAGTTCAAGGAAGACAAAGTTTGTGAGGCCTGTGCAAGGGGGAAGCAGGTAAGATCACCCTTCAAAAGCAAGAAAACGGTAAGCACAACCAAGTCATTGGAACTGGTCCCTATGGATATCTGTGGTCCAATGAGAACCATGAGTAGAGGTGGAAATAAATATGTAATGGTACTTGTTAATGATTATTCTAGATTTACCTGGGTACTATTTCTAACATCTAAGGATGAAGCATTTGACATGTTTACTACCTTAGAAAAACTCAGAAACAATTAGGAAATCAACTTGAATCCATTAGGTCTGATCATGGAACTGAATTTGAAAATGCTAAGTTTGCTGAATTCTGTGATGAAAATGGTATAGATCATAATTCTTTGCCCCTAGGACTCCTCAACAAAATGGAGCAGTTGAAAGAAATAACATGACTCTTGAAGACATGGCTAGGACTATGCTTCTTTCTAGTAAGTTGCCCCATAGCTTCTGGGCGGAGGCTGTAAACACTGCATGTTACATTATCAATAAATGCATGACTAGACCTCTTGTAGAGAAGACTCCCTATGAGTTACTTAAAGGGATAAAACCAAATATATCCCATCTTAGGGCATTTGGATTTAAGTGTTTTGTGCATAATAATGGAAAAGACTCCCTTGGTAAGTTTGATCCCAGAAGTGATGAGGGAGTATTCTTGGGATATGTTTCACATAGCAAAGCATATAAAGTGTTCAATAAAAGAACTTTACGTGTAGAAGAAAGTGTGCATGTAGTATTTGATGAAACTAACATTCGTTATAAGAGACAAGAACATGAAGATGAAGCCATTGGATTGGTAAAGGATTTGACTGAAGCCTCAGCACAAGTCAAAGTGGCACCAAAAGAAGGAACAAGTGATAAAGCAGGTTCTTCTATTCAGGGCAACCTGACAGGGGGAACTAATCAAAGAGGAATTGAAATAAATTTCCTAAAATAACTTGTTCATGACCCTGTTCCTCAGCAACAGAACATGAGAGAAGCATCTAGCAGGAACTAGTTGGTTGTGAAACCTCACAAGTATCAAAGTTCTCACCCTATTGAGAATATTATCACGGATCAAACACCTGGAGTCAAAACTAGATCACAATTAAAGAATTTGTGTGCTTTTGATGCCTTTTTATCTCTTATTAAACCTAAAAATGTTGTTGAGGCTTTGCAGGATGCAGATTGGGTCAATGTAATGCAAGATAAACTCAATCAGTTTGGGAGAAGTCAAGTTTGGCATAGTTCCAAGACCCAACGATAGATCAGTTATTGGTAGGTCTTTAGAAACAAACTTTATGAAGATGAAAAAATTACAAGAAACAAGGCAAGACTGGTGGTCCAATACAGCCAAGAGGAGGGCATAAATTATGATGATACTTTTGCTCAAGTTGCAAGACTAGAGGCAATCAGACTCCTCATAGCCTTTGCAGCACACATGGAATTCACTCTTCATCAGATGGATGTCAAAATTGCCTTCCTGAATGGTTACCTGAAAGAAGAAGTGTTTGTGAAACAACATCCAGGGTTTGAGAGCAAGGAATGGCCTGAGCATGTGTACAAGTTAAACAAGGCTCTCTATGGACTCAAGCAAGCCCCAAGAGCATGGTATGAACAACTGCCCAAATTTTTGCTTGAACATGGTTACAAAAGAGGTAAATTTGGCAGTACCTTATTCTTAAGGGAAAAAGGTAAGGATCTCCTTGTGGTACAAATATATGTTGATGACATAATCTTTGGGGCCACCACTGATAAGCTAAGTATGGACTTTGCAAAACTAATGGGGAGTGAGTTTGAAATGAGTATGATGGGTGGGCTTAACTTCTTCTTAGGCTTACAGATCAAAAAAAGTCCTAATAGAACCATGATCCATCAGCAAAAGTATGCAAAAGAGCTTATCAAAAGGTTTAAAATGGAAGAATCAAAAGAAATAGACATACCCATTGCAATTGCCACTAAATTAGACATTGATGAATCTGATTCATCAGTTGATCAAAAGTTGTATATGGGTATGATTGGTTCACTTTTGTATCTTATTGCCAGTAGACCTGACATTGTTTTCAATGTTGGGCTTTGTGCTCATTTTCATGCCAATCCAAAAGAGTCTCACTTCATTGCTGTCAAGAGGATACTAAGATATTTGAAAGGCACCACTGATATGTGTCTTTATTACCTGAAAGGTAGTAATTTTAATCTAGTAGGATATGCTGATGCTGATTATGCAGGTTTCCTAGTGGAGAGGAAGAGCATATCAGGTATGGCACACTTCCTTGGTTCATGTCTTGTGTCATGGGCTACTAAAAAGCAAAATTCAGTGGCCTTATCTACTGCTGAAGCTGAGTATGTTGCTGCTGCTTCTTGTTGTGCTCAATTGCTATGGATCAAACAACAACGGGTAGATTTTGGCATTGAAGTTGGTTGCATTCCTATATTCTGTAATAACACTAGTGCTATAAGTATGACAAAGAACCTTGTTCATCATAAGAGGACTAAGCACATAGATGTTAGGCACCACTTCTTAAGAGATAACTATGAGAAATGATTGATCTCCATAGAATTTTGTGCTACTGATAAACAAATTACTGACATCTTCATTAAAGCACTGAGTAGAGAAAACTTTGAGAGGAACATATTGGAATTAGGGATGATCAAGATCACCTAATAGGTCCAGTTCAGAATGCACAATGAAAAATAAATGAATTTTTTTTTGGCTAGGAATTCTGAACTTGTGTAATATCTAGATTAATTCTTACTCAGCTTCATAATTTAATTAGTATACTCCTATAACATGTGTTTATATGACTCACTGATCTCTTACAAAATTTTCTCTATTATGGCATTTGAGGCATGTTCAATAGAGCTCTAAATGAAGAACCTGGTTCATCAGTATGGGTTCACAATACTCTGCACAATTAGAAAGATTAATAATTCAAGCATGAGCAGAAGTCCTATACTTGTCAAATTCCTAGAAAATTCTATCCGTAGCATTGAACCAGTTCCGTCCATCTAGAATTCTAAATCGTAATTGTTGCCTAATATTTAGGTAAGCCAAATTGATCATTTAAATTCTGGAATTTTAGTTTGGTTAGACTTCTATTTGACCCTTGCAAAAGGCTATCGTTACTTAATAAATGTCTAATTCTCTTTAAATATACACCACCTCTCTAGCCTTCACCATAATTTCAAAACCGTCAAAAACTCTTCTTCACTTCCAATTGCCCTCTTCTCCAAAATTTCCAAGCTCTTTCAAGAAATCGAAAATCATGTCTAACCCTCAAAACAACCCTGGATCTCCTCCACCACTATCTCTCTCAAATTCATCCTCATCTACTCCATATAGTGTATCTCCAAAACCTAGGCTACGAAGGTAGAAAATGCTTGCTCGAAAGACTGTAGCATCTGGGGCTCTGAGGAACGCTTTAAATGAAAGGTTGAAAGAAAGTCAAGTGAAAGAAAGCCCAGCTCAAAATTTTGACTCCAGCTCTGAGTCTGAATCCTATCAATCAGTGACTGAGGGGGAAGGACATGGGTCTTCTAACTCTGAGAAGACTCAAGAATCCCCTACTGAGGTAAATTCATCTGTGAATGAAAACTTAGAGACTAGGATTATTCTGGTTGGACCCATTAGGGATGTTAAGTTGCCTGAGATGCGTAGGAGTGGAAGTAAAAAGAATTATGAAAAAGAAAAAGAAAGAGAGGGTGAATGTGGTGAAGAGAGGGGAAATGGGAAGGGAGTTGTTCTTGCTATATGTAGGGTTACACAAGAGAGATTAGAAGAGAGTGGAATGAAGTTATGGGGAAGTGGTTCTAGGAAAGCTGCTGAGGGGTTGGTTCATATGAGCAAACAAAAAGATGAACTTGTTTCATCTACTAAAGAAACCTTGGCTGATCTAGCGAAAAAGGTTGGGGAAAGCTATGACCCAAAGAAATACAGAGCTCCTACAACAAAAGCCCCAGCTGTTCCCAAGCCTTCCAAGAAAAGAAAAGCTTCATCCCCAACACCTACTGCTTCTTTAGTGCCTAGGGATAGAGCCACAGGAATCAGGGTAAAACAGAGTGAAGCTGATCTATAAAAGACCTTGGAAGAAAGCAAGAAAAAGAAAAAGGATAAGGGAAAGTTAAAGATTGCAGAATCCTTAGAGGCTGTTGAGGAAGAGGAGATGGAACTGGTCGATCAAGAAAGGGGTACAACAGTAGAGGTTCCTACCACCAAGCCCAAAAAGCCCAAGACTTCCTCCAAGAAGTCTTCTTCTATGTCTGAGGCTGTTGAATCTTCAATGGCCAAAAGGACAAGATCTACAGTGAAAAACAAACAAGTAAGAATTTCTGATGATAAAGAGTGGAGTGGAGAAGAAGAAGAAAATGAATCTTAGAAGGAGCAGGACAGGTTTGCCATGTTTGGGAGAAGGAAAATTTTAAAAGGTAGATTGTTGAAGGACCTGGTGGAACAAGGGATGATGAGATTGGTAGATTCTTTATCTGCTCAGGGATGGAAGGACATGGTCCTTCAGATGGATGGTATGTGTAAGGCCCCGGAAAATTACACTAAGTAATCTAGGATTTCGTGGTGCCACATAGGCTAATTATAATATTTTATGTGCTATTAACATGGTGAGCATCAATTGGGATTGGTAAACAAGTGTATGAGTCATATACTAAGTAAGGTGGGGTCCAAAGAGGGGCCTAAGTGTAAGCCAAATGGGAAATTTTTTATAATAGGCTAAGATTCCAAAGGTACTTGCATTAGTCCATACTTTGAACGAGCATATATAAATATGTATAAGATTTTATGTGATACATATCATATCAAATGAAATTTTATCGAGTCTAGTTTCTAATACTTTAAACCGTTCGTCATTTGGACGTTCCTACACAAAGTTATGATCAAATTACCAAAGGCTGGAAAAATGCGATCCATATGCGATCACAAAACCATTATGCGGTCTGCATAACCGATCTGCGATAGCAAATCTGGTCGCAAATTGGACCAGTGTAGCCCATTTTTGGGCACCGAGTTTTGTGATGCGTTTGCCACCAGCATACCCATTCTGCAGTCCATTATGCGATCGCAGACCCGATTTTGGAGGGTTATTTCTCCTATTTTTATAACCCGACCTCATTTTAATATATAGGCTTTGGGGTTCATTTTGGGATCATTTTCTACTAATTTTAGAGAGAGATGAGAGAATATAGAGAGAGAAAGGAGGAACCTAACTTCATAATCACCTATTTTTTGCTCAAGTCTTCAAGAATTAAGAACCCAAACACATGTTCTTCATCTAAGAGGTAAAGTTCTATACATTAGACTTTAATTTTGAGTTTGAGGTATAAGATGAGTTATTGATGTATGCTTCTTGGGTGTAATAGTGTTATGTATACATGCAGTTAGCAATTAGGTTTGTGGGAAGATTGTTGACCATAAATAAGTAAAGATTGGGTTGGGGAATGAAGGAAATCTTGTAAAAGAGATTTGAAATCAAGATGCACAACTAGTATTTGATAAAATGCTCAAAAGAGCTGAAACTATGAATACCTTCCTAAATTGTGTTCAATTTTGTTATGTCTCAAAGTAGATTGAGATTGCTAGAATTTTCGTAATATTGTAGTAACTTAAGAAAAGCTTAAACGAGGTATGTATGGCTAACTTTAATCTTTGTAGAATCATTTCGTTAGTGTCCCTGCATTTGATATGAGTTCCTTGCTTGATCATACTTGAATGGATTGTTCTAATGTGCTGAGGTGAAAGATTATGTTCCTAAGTTGTCTTAGTTGTTTACCATTTCACCATGTTTCTTGAAGTTGTGAATCATGATTGTTCGTTCTCATCCTATTATGTGCACAATTCATCATATGTTGAAACTTATCTACATGAAGGATAATATTATATGAACGATTAAATAAGGGGAAGACTTGAATATGTGAATTGCAACAATGTATCCAAGTGCCAGGAAATAAGCTAATAAAGAGGTGTGTGGTGCCATGGAATGGGAAAGTGGAAAGAAATATGAACTAAGGAATAACTGAAAGAGGTTATGTCCCAAGTGAGATGGCTTAGCCGATCGGGCCGAGATCGGGCGCCATGTTGTACCCATGGTGGCATTTATATTGGGTTCTGAAACATTATTGTGAATATGGATATTTCTCACTTGGGATGGCTTAGCCGGTCGGGCCGAGATCGGAATACGTGTAAAAAGACACGGTGGCATTAAGAATTGTGGAACTTGACACTAAAAGACTATAAATCAAAAGGATGAAAAGACGAAATAAGAAACTATGAAACTCTCACTTGTGTTCTCTGTATTTTTGTGCATCCTTGTTTGGTTTCCATGAATGCCTTCTACTTGTACAGTGTTTGATTCTACTTAGAGTAAAGTTTATTCTTATATACTAGTGCTATTCTATGGCATTAACGTCCCTTTTGCCGAGGGCGATACGTCTTTTAATGTATGTAGGTGTTTCTATAGTAGACAGTGTTGGTCGCAGCTAGTGCCGCATCATCCTTTCAGTTGACTTGGTGAGCCCCACTTTATTTCGGGGTCATGTTTCATCTGTTAATCATATACTTTGTATTTGAGGTATAGCCGGAGCCTTGTTACCGATATTTCAATATTATTCTTCAGTTGTATTTAGAGGCTCCGTAGATAGGTTGTGGGTAGTGTCGGGTATTGGAAATAAAATAGAAATATTGATGTTTGGCAATGAAGTATAAAACTTGTAATACCTTCAAAATTGTGGATGAAGTTTCTAATGAAAATGAAATGGAAATCGTTAATGACATGTTTATAGAATTTGATTAATGGAGTCCATCTCCTATTTATTCATGAATTAATTTGGGTAGAATGAGACCTAATAGTCTTGCTCAGTCGGGTTTACTCGGTTGAGCGCCGGTTGCGCTCCTCGAATTTTGGGGCGTGACAAACTTAGTATCAGAGCCTAAGGTTTTAAAGAGTCATAGGATGTCTCGGAGCCGTGTTTAGTAGAGTCCTTCTTATCAGTTTGTAGTCGACCACATCTATAAGTTGGAGGTTATTCGAATATTTAGGAATTTCACCCTTCTTTGATACTCCAATCGTGTGATAGAGCTCAAGTTAGGGAGATGATTTCCTCTCTAAGTCTTATTCTCATAATTGGTAACCTTGGTACCATAATCCGCGAATTTGAAGCATGTAAGGAGGGATTGATCTCACCATTGAGTCCGAGTGGATTGCCCAAGGACTTGTTAGGAGAATGTATTGAGCTGTGGAGGGATTGATAAAACCTATCGCTAAGAGGGGAGTGTCCTTGTCCCTATTGATGTCTCTGCACCATCATATTATGTAATATATCAGTATGTCACCTACGTACGTTAGGGATGTAGAGTCGAGGAGTATCGATTAAGCTATTGCCCTAGCAACCTAAAGTGATTAAGTGAGTCAAATCAAAATTTCTACTCATTGTATATGTACATCCATATTGAAGATTTCTCATAAACATGGTCTTAACAGGATGTTGAATAACAAAATATTGTGTGTATCGACTCTTTGAATGAGACGCATTATTCGTGTATCCACTCCATTACAAATCCTTTTATTTACATTCTTGTGGAATTAAGTTCTATAATCGTTTCCTTAAAAGGAGTTATGACTCTGGGATTAATACTACCCACTTGCTTTTCCTAAATTCTCAACAAGGGACTATACCTGATGAATTTCTTACAGAATCTTTTTATTTAAAAGGACAACATCTACTCACTTGTGCCTAGACATGCACCATCATAAATTTTACCAATGTGGTGTCAAGTTCCATGTAAAGCATCCCAGCGTTGCAATCCTTCTCGAGTCACTCTTTTATTTAGTTGTGTATATGGCTTATACGGTTTGAACAGTCAATCTACTCTCTTGCAAATATCATCATGAATGCTTCTCGCTGTCTAGTAACACAAGAGCATACCTTAACATCTAACATGAGTGCATGTCAATCAAAATGGTCACCGTGTGCATATAGTCTCTCTGAAAATTGGGATCCTCACATCCACGTCATAGGAAGATCTTGTGTTGCCATAACTTTCGTGTCCACTTGGGATATCCCGCAGTAAGTAGCTCACTTTTTCCTAGTATTGTGGTTGCTCGTGGCATGGTCGTATATTGCAGTTGGGAGATAATATAGCAGAAGCATGTCCAACATATAACAAATATTTATTTTCTCTTTACACCTCCATAACAGGTGTTAATTGTGTTCTTTAGTTAGTGAATTCATTGTGATAGTTTCCCCACACTTGTCGATAACCATGAGAGAACATATCCTTCTATGAGTCATTGTAACACTTCCTTTCTCGAAAGGACCCCTACTAGGCTCTCCGTCAAGGACAAGCATACCTTTGGGGGTTATTATAACACAACGCCTGTTTCTCATGTTTTTCTGTCTGTCATTAGCATCTGGGTAGTTATCAGGTCAAAATCCATGGAGAACTCATTATGAACATCTGCAAACCTTCCATGATCATTTTAAGCTATCCCGTTGGGTTCCCACCTCACTTCAAGTTCATCAAGTGTTGATAGCATGTCGCAATTGTTGAGATTGAATGATCTCCTTTCGACAATGGATTATCTACACAAGTGCTAGTTCAATGATCTTCTTAGCAGTCTAACTCTCGCCTTTGGTTTTAGGTTGACCAAGGAACAATACACCTAGTAACACATTCGTATGCCAAAACTTCTCTCAATCAAGTCTTATAGTGTCTCCCAATTTGGCTTGTAATAGCTAGTTGTGTAGAAGTGTGTTGTAGTGCTTCATCATGAAGTTGAGTTGCTAAACATAATTGGAATTAGAGCTGTACATCACGTGACTTCATACAGAGATCTTCTTTCAAAAATGTAGTTTCTCGTAATCGCTTTATATTACCACCATTACTAGTGGTTACCATGTAAAGGTTACTTCCATAAGGCTCTCACTTTCTTTTAATTTGTCTTGCATCATGTGTTGTTTACCCATAATCTTCAATGCGATATTATATCAATGTCTCGACTAGTTACCCAACTATATGATCTGATTTAATTAACCTCACTTTTATGTACTCTACAAGCGCCCTGAGAATGGGCAAATTTCTCCTTTCTATAGACTTCTATTTGTCTTCAACTTGGTTTAAGCTCGTTGGTTCCAAATAGTGCTCAATAGTTTTGCTACCGTACTATCTATTTCATCTGATAACTCTCATTGTAAAATTCATTTATGTTTCATGGCATCAAAGAGGAACTTTTATAGCATTAAGGATGCGGACATGTTCCTTTTGTTAGGATAAAAAGATATTGCTCGCACTCCTTATGAAATGCTCTCCTAAACAACCATCTACCTGCTCTACTTGTCCATGTGACTAGATAACCTAGGTTACTTTTCCCCGATAAATGCATTAAGACATCTCATCCTTTCAAACTTATCCATATGCGCACTTTGAGGCCTTGTTTTTATACCAACTCGTAATGGTTTTAAGTACTTTCTTGCCATTATTAACAATTTTCTAGGACTACGAGGGCTTGTGTCATGGGTTTCAAAAGTAATGATTTTCCTTAAAAGTTCAAGCTGAAATTGCCTTGATTTCAAACCAAAGTGTGTCCTCTTTTCAAAAGTCTTAAATGGGTCGGATTGGATGGGTGACGTGGCCTTCTGCTCACTCGACTTCTAGGATTATTGACAACGTCATTGTTATGTGCGTGGAAATTTTTCTACCCCTGACATTCCACCTCCTTAAGAAGGATATGAGTTATAATTGTCTTTCTTCCCAGAGCATTACGTCAACCATTGTAACTCCTCTAACCAATACATGATTTCACCTCTATGGTAGGATGTCCTATGCTATGTGGTTTCACTCGTGAAAGGTTAAGATTAGATGCCTTCAGATTTTTGCACATATCATGAGCATATTGATTTGGAAGACCAGTTGTCGTATCTTTAGTTTTCTCATATAGAGTCAATTATCAGGAAAGGTTAGGTTGTTTACAATATGATAATCTCATAGGTGATGAACTACTTTTCGTCCTCATGGGCTTGTGGCATAGATTCCTGGTGTCAGTTAATATTAAGAGTGTAATTCAACTTCATGTATTTGAAACCCGTATCGCATTCAAGGTGCTAGAGTATTCTCATTTTTGATAAATTGACTTTCCCTACACTCCAGGAGACGACTGGATCACGTACTTGAATATTCCTGTTTAATGGTTCCTATTGCCAATGTACGAGTTACCCCTATGCCTTATTTGTCTAATAATTGATGTAGTCATCCGGACTAAACCATGTCAGCATCATTAATAGAAATTCTCGTGTCTCTTAGTATGTAACCTCATGAAATACTCTGCTCAGCGCATAAATGGATTCCTGAATAATTCTAGCCCAATCTTGAACTCTGTTGCTCCTTACTGTATTAGATCTATTTGGTATTAAAGGTTCAAACGTGTCAAAGTCACCATGTGATCACATACATTCAATAGGTAATTTTATGGTCAATTTATGACAACATATCTTAGAATAACTGTCAAAAGTCATCAAGGGTTTAGTGGGAGGGTTCGCCTAGAAATTTAGAATTTTGAAGGGTGAACAAGTTATTCTCAATATTTTCCCCTGAATATGTTATGTGAGTTGATAATAAAGGTTGCATAAGTATATTACACATTAGGACGCACTAGGAGTATGAAGTTTCTCCATGGTTGTTTGCCATATATTTTGTGTATTCACATGTCTATGTCTAAGAAGGTAGGTGCAGATCATTTGTGTATCATCCTGGTGTGAATTATTGAAGGTGAATGTTGATGGATAGTTAGCTTATGTGAGGTGTGTAGATGTCATCCTTGTTGGATAAGTTTAGGGGTTGGGATTGCTTTCATGAATGTGTTATGGCAAAGCTTATGAGTCAAGGAGGCCACCTTGAGGGCCGAAAGTGTCGTGGAAGGAAAATATTTTTGCTTGATTGTGTATATCAATAAGCTTTGACTTGAAAGATAGCTTTAGGTGTTATGATCTAAAAATGTGCAGTCCATGCTCAGGTGTCGTTATGAAAATCTAGTGCTTGTAATGCTGAGATTCATGTTATTGATATATACATTGTGGTGGTTTGTCGAGTTGTGGATATATTTTTAGGATAGTTTTGGTGGTTCTCTGGCAGGTGGATAGGCCTAGTTACAAAGGAGACTCTGCCGAAATTTCTAAAAAATTTAGGAGTTATTCAAAATTTAGGGACTTGAGGTAGGTGATAAAAGAGATTTATTATATTAAGCATTTAAGTCGGACTCTACTCCTCATTCGAGGACGAATGACGCTAAGGGAGGGAGGATGTAAGGCCCTGAAAAATTTTGCTAAGTAATCTAGGATTTTGTGGTGCCATATAGGCTAATTATAATATTTTATGTGATATTAACATGGTGGGTATCAATTGGGATTGTTAAACAAGTGTATGAGTCATATACTAAGTAAGGTGGGTTCCAAGGAAGGGCCTAAGTGTAAGCCAAATGGGAAAATTTTCATAATAGGCTAAGACTCCAAAGGTACTTGCATTAGTCCACACTTTGAACGAGCATATCTAAATATGTATAAGGTTTTATGTGATGAATAACCTATCAAATGAAATTTTATTGAGCCTAGTTTCCAACGCTTCAAACCATTCATCATTTGAACATTCCTACACAAAGTTATGATCAAATTACCAAAGGCTGGAAAAATGTGATCCTGTGTCAGATATGCGATCGTAAAACCATTATGCGGTTCGCATAACTGATCTACGATCGCAAATCTGGTCGCAAATTGGACCAATGTAGCCCATTTTGGGCACCGAATTTTGAGACGCGTTTGCGGCCAGCATACCCATTCTGCGGTCCATTCTGTGATCGCAGACCCGGTTTCGGAGGGTTATTTCTCCTATTTTTATAACCCAACCCCATTTTAATATATAGGCTTTGGGGATTCATTTTGGGGTCATTTTCTACTGATTTTAGAGAGATATGAGAGCATATAGAGAGAGAGAGAAAGGAGGGACCTAGCTTCATAATCACCCATTTCTTGCTCAAGTCTTCAAGAATCACGAACCCAATCACATGTTCATCATCTAAGAGGTAAAGTTCTATATATTAGACTTTAATTTCGAGTTTGGGGTGTAATATGGGTTATTGAGGTATAATTCTTGGGGTGTAATAGTATTATGTATACATGCATTTACCAATTAGGTTTGTGGGAAGATTGTAGAACATAAATGACTCAGGGTGACTGTTCTTGCAAAACAGCCTTCCAGCGTCCTTTTGGGGACATTCGGCTTATTTTAAACAAGAATGGCATCGCCTGACTTGTTTATGACGAAAATTAAAATTTTGACATTTTTTGGCTATTTTTGCAAAAGGGAGGTTGGACCCGATGAGGGTTGCCTACGTATCTCACATCCGGTGAGAATCAAACAAGCGTAGTTCGGGCAGCTTTTCCAAAATCAAAATTATTTTTGAACAACAATTTTCCTTCTATTTTTTCTAATATTTTCCTTTTCCCCTTTGTTTTTTTTTTCATTTTTAAAAAAAATCCGACAGCATTTCGGTACTATTTGGGCATTGGGTTTTCAAAATAAATGGTCACCGTACTTAGTCCTAACACTGTTTATTTTTCAATTTTCACTCATTTAGATAAGCCGTTCAACATGCAAAGCCGAGAAAATAAATGCGCAAGTAGCACGTAAGATGTATCAGGATGGTCAGTTTATTTCAGGTCACCTGTCCTAGACGGACCCAACCCCTGTGTTGAGTCCCCTAAGTCAAATTCACATGATGCAAACAAACGTCCTACTAGGTATCCGTCATGAGTTTTTGTTCTTCTAGGTTTAAATCCTAGGTTTATTGGTCTAGACCTGACTTACCCGAGCGGACAACTCGGGCCGAGGGGGAGGCAGCGTACTGGGGATACAGAAACTCCGCCGACTTTGCAACTTATCCAAACCTCGTTCTAAATTGGTAAAGATTCTAAACAGAAGAGAAGCTACACGAAGTGCACCCTTCTCCATGATGTAGAAGACTTAGAAAGAGGAAGGGATTCGCGACAGTTTATATATACAATTTCAACAAATATCAAAGTGGTAAAACATTTAGCACATATAGCATGGAACATGTAGAAAAAACAGATAAAGCCAAATAAAATAATTATACTAAGCTCGAATTCTTGAACTTGAACCCTGAATCGAAATTCTGGGTTTGTGTCCCCAGCAGAGTCGCCAGAGTTGTCACACCTCATTTTTACACACCTACCCCGAAGGATAAATGTATAAGGGAGTTTTTCCATTGAAAGTGACATTATTCGAAATGGGATTATTTATTTATTTTTTAAGAGTTGCCACTTGGGATAGGATTGGCTTTTGGTGTCCGAAGTCACCGGTTTAATTTAAATCCCAAATCGAGGAAAATTGACGACTTCTCAATTGGAGTCTGCGAACCAGAAATTCTGTGTAAGAAATTCTGTTGACCCGAGGGAAGGTGTTAGGCACCCCCAGATCCCTTGGTTCTAGCACGGTCGCTTAAATTATTTTAAATGGCTAAAAATTGATTTTTATACATGCCTCCAACCTATAATGCAATTTTATAATTATTTACCGCTTTTAAGTTATTTTTACGAAAGTGAACGTCGTTCAAAAATGTATTTACGGATCACGTCATATGAAATGTACCCGGATCCTCGACACATTCTTATTCAACATTTTTGGATTTGGATTTGGGTTGCGTGAAATGCACACCCGTATTTAAGGAGGTAAAATTATTAAAAGCGCGCCTAAAGTGACTAACGTCTTTTTAACTTTGTGGGAGGCCGTGAAATTCGCTAAGCGGCATGCCCCAAGTTCTAAATATTTTTATATAGACAATTAATGAGGGCCCCACAATTTATGAGTTTGTTTGGCGAGGCTCGTCTCATTTTTTATTAAAGTCCGACCTAAAGCAACTATGATTTTTTATTTATTATTTATCTCTAACGGGCTAATTAATTTACATCTATAAATTCAAACCTCAAATTCAAGTCCGAATTCAAACAAAAGGGAGGACCCTTTTAATTTGAACCCGCTACCTAATTTGAAACCCAAATTTATATTTGCGAATTAATTCCCGTATTCCTATATAATCTTAACGTCTTTTAACATTTTCGGGCCTTGAAACTTTAGCCCAAGGCTGTAAATGTTGTTGTACAACCATTGGGCTTCAGGAAATATTGACCTTGAGCCTTAAATTAAAAATCTATCCAATGGGGAGTGGGGCTGGGATATTGACTTGGTATAGGCGGTGATATTTCATGTAACAATTCCAACAAGTGGTTTTGTTTTTCATGGAGTTATTAATCTACAAATTAGTATTAACAATTGCAGGAAGTAACAATTAGGTTAGGGTGACTACATAATAGGTGTAAGTGCAAATTTCCTGAATTAAAATTATTGGGGTGCTATTCAAGTTAACTGCCATGAAATTCTGTGCATCCAATCACTTATTAAGACGACAATGGCAGTAACTTTGCTAACATTTAGTACCAAGGTTAATGATAAGGCTGAAATGAACTGTAGAAACTATCAGGCATTACAAAATCACTATTGATTCATCGTTTTTAAAACAACAGACCCATATTTGTATATAACTGTGGAAAATTTGGAAATGAGTTATTCACAACCTCACAATCATATTATAACTAGCCAAAATACTACAAACTAACCTAAAATATTTAGACAATTTCGGCAGAAAACAGTCCAGTTCAGTCCCTATTATTCAGTACGAGATTATATATATCTACTACTAAAGCTGAAAGTAAACTTTACTAAATTGAGGTAAACATCCAAACAAAGCCACAAAATTTCCATTTTTTTCAAGCTTCTCAAATCATACATACATCATCGTGGGGTAGAATTTGTACCTGGTAATTGCAAATAAAAGAAACGTGAGATTAGCAGTGGCAGATGTCAAATAGCAGTTCAGAATGGAGTTCACAGCTCAGCAAATGAGATCAAGTAGTCCGGAATTGGATTTAAAGAAGGATAGCATCAATAAACCACCAAATAAACCCAACTCGACATGAAATTGAACCCAACAATCAGCACATTCAACAGATAAACCATCAACCAACTCAAACCAACTAAATCCAAGCAACAGATGACTCTAGGTTCATTTAAATCTCAAATATCGACAGAAACAGATAATTTCAGACTGTTTTGGATTCTGAGTAAACTAGAGAATTGGATAAAATGCTGGAATTTAGAATTGATCTAATAAAATCAATGTAACAATATATATTTTTGGTTTTTTTAAAGTTTATGTTGTTTTTGGTGTTTTAGGTCGAATTTAAGGCCTAAAGTGAAGGTTTCTACAGCTATATGGTTTCAGATTTTAACCTCTTGAGTGTTGAGATTCAAATCTGAATTTCAAACTTGAGGAAGGGAATTTTTAGGGGGAATTCACAGCTGGAGGGGATTTGGGAATTTTTCGATTTCTAAAAACTTCTAAAAGAAGGCACTAGAGGTGCCTTTTATAGGCAAAGAATGGGGCAGAATATTCTGGAAGCATTCTCCTCTTTTCCCCCTTTTTTTATTTCAGAATTTGGCTATTAGACCCTAATTTTATGATTTGTTACCCAAGTTACTGCATAAAAATGCAGAAAACTTACACTAAGACCCCTTTCTAGAAGGCCCTGGGGTATTCTTTTAACTATGAAATTCCTATACTACCCTGGTTTGGGTCCTGAAATTACTATCCTTAACAAATTGGGCCATTTTTAATGCCCAAAATACCCCTGAAAATCCTCTGAAATTACTGACACTAATTATACTTCTAACAGCTATAACCAACCACCTAAACTAACTTAAACTAACTAAGACTAATTAATAGAAATTGAAACTCAAACTCTAATGAACACTGAATTTGAACGACAATCAAAATTAAACCAATTAAACTAACAACATATTTATTCAGTCAAACAAACCCAAACAAAACTAAAAACTGATTTGAAACTAGAATTTTAACAGGAAACAAAAATCAAATTGTATAGCTAATGCTCATGTGTTTAAACTACTTATCAGAATCACTAAACCAACTGAATCAAAGTCAACAAAAGGAATATTCAACTAAACTAATAATTTGAACTAATTGGAATTAAACTAATACTTAACAATTAAACTAACGAAAATCAAAATTAAGCTAAGCTACTCAATAAAAACAAAATCGAGAAGCTAACCACTGAATCACAAAAGAACTAAAATCAGAAATCATGCGACAAAATCGACAACTAGAAATTAAAAACTTAGGAGAACAGAATTAATCAGAAAAAAATAAAAATGAAATCAACGAAGGGAAGGAACTCACTGACTTGGGAGTTGAACTAGCTCGAACTTGAATTTGGTTCTTAAATGATGTTATGTGTTTGTTCTTGGCAAGAACAAACACATAACACGATTTAAAAATCAATTGAACACTGGCCACTTCTGGAAATTCAAACAACCCTGATGGAAAAACCCTAGATCCGAAATTCGAGCTTAACCGGTATATTCGAAGGTTTTTGGCTTGGGTTTCAGGTTGAGGAAGTTATGGGGACTGTGGGGTGTGAATTTGGTTGGGTTTGGTCAATTTAGTATTTTCACCGGATTTTAGATTTGAAATTCGAGAAAATCGATGAGGATTTAAGGGAAATAGATTTGAGGGTTGGAAAGAGGAGGAAAAGAGGAGTAAGGGGTGTAATTTTGGGATTATATGCAAGTTCTCCGCCGCCGCGGGCGATTTCCGGCGGCGGAGTTAGGGGGGAGGATTCTTGGGGTGTAATGAGGGAGACGAGACCGGGGGGGAGGGGGGTTAGGGTAATTCCGACAATTTTATATCAAACGACCCACAGTTAAGGACCGTCAGATCTAAACATCCTAGACGGTCCAGATTGATTAGGAGTTAAACGACGTCGTTTTGTTTAAGTAAAGGGCAAGCCGGGTTGGGGAAAGGGTTTGGGCCGGTGCTGGGTTGATTTGGGCCTGGGGTTTGGTCCGGCTGGGGCGATTTTGAATTGGGCTAGTGCAGGGGTGTGGATTGGTCCGGTTTTGGGGTCATTTGGATTGAATGGCTCAAATTCAACCAATTTAATTCTTTTATTTATTTTTGTTTTGCTTTTATATTTTTTTTTCTGATTTTATAAAAAATGTTAAATTAAAACTTAAAACCAAATTAACACTAGGATTATACTAATTAAAATTCTAAAACTAACTAATTTCTAATTTAAATGCAAACTAAAATACATTAAAATTAAAAATGCAAAAAAGACCATTTTTGTTATTTTCTTTTTCGTAAAAGTGACTCAACTACTAATTAATCTTAAAATGTGAAATTAAATTCTAGATGCAAATGGCAAGTATTTTTGAATTTTCACTGATTAAAATGCACAAATAAAATTGCAAACAATTAACAGAAAATAACACAAAAAATTCACAAAATTACAAAATGATGAAAGAAATTATTTATTTGAATTTTTGGGAATAATTTTCTTAGGGCAAAAATTACGTGCTCATATTATGTACCTGTATTCTATTTGTCTGCTCCTTGTGATTGCCGTTTTCAGATGTTCCTGTGTCCTCTTTGCTTATCTGGTGTAACTTTTGTTCTATTTCCTTTGCCTGATCCTTGAATGTGGAGATATCTTCTTTAGCTGCTTCATGCTGGTACTCTTGAACTTCTTTCCTGTGATTCTGCACCTGCTATATACCTATGAGGTGGTGCATTTTTTGATAGCACCATATTCTGTTTCCTGCTTCACATCTTTGTCTGAAAATTGTTGGCTTGTTGCTAGTGTTACTGAGGTGTTATCCTCCACTTTTGTGATCTTTCCAACCACTTCATTTGTCCAAAGTATTGCTTGCCAATGTTTCTTGTCCAGTTCTGAGAAAATAGCCTGCCAACAGTAAAATCCAGCTTCTATGCTTGTGCCTGTCCATGGTTTCCTTCCAGTGGAATGAGTGCTTAGCACTAATACCACCAACTGGAATTCCTCCAAAGGATAGGGCATAGACACAGTAGCTTTTCCTGCAAAAAAGAAAACCATGTTTGTATAAAAGGACTTCACCATATCCTCTTCCAAAAGGATTTGGATATGATGAGCATCTGATACAACTCCTGCTTCCTTCCTCTTTTCTTCCTCCATCTCTACCTCCTTGCTACCTTTACCCTTATATATGGACATTGTAGTTTATCACTGTTCACCAATCTCCTTACATGTGAATCTAGATCATGAAAACCAAAGCATTCTACATTACCATGATCAAGTGCATAATTAGCAATGTGGTCTGCTAGACTATTTCCTTCTCTAAGAGTATGAGCTACGGTTATACTGCATCTTGCCAGCAAGTGCTTGATCTCTTCAACAATTGCACTGATATTCCATGGTATCTTCCATAACCCATCTATCACATTCTTCAGCATCATAGAATCAGTATGTAACTCAATGAATTCATACCCTTTACCAACACAGTACTTCATAGCTTCAAGAATAGCTCTTGCTTCTGCAACAGAGTTTGATCCCTCTTGAATTTCCTTACCACAAGCATACAGAACATCCCCTTCCTCATTTCTCACCACATACCAACTGAGCTTCTACCAGGATTACCCCTTGAAGCCCCATCAGTGTTCACCTTTATCCACCCTTGTGAAGGCATCTCCCACAATACCTTTTTGTATTGCAACTGAGGAGTATATTGCTCTAATACCCTAATCAAGTTAGGCCATTTGTGAGGAGGATTTTGAATACCTGGTTTCCTTAGCTTCATTAGACATTGCATGGTTGTGGAAATTTGATAAATCACCCTGTTAACTGTCACAACATTACCATATTTGTATCCATTCCTTCACTTCCACAACTCCCATATTATCACTGCTGGTAATGCTTGCATAATAGGCTTCATTCTCTGAATAGCATCAATAGTCCAGCATTTTGTTATAGCTTGATGTAAAGTGATCCCCTCTATTAATATTCCTATATGTCCAAGGAAGTATTTCCATAGAGTATTTGCAGCAGATGAAGTGAAAAACAAGTGCTGCAATGTTTTTTCCTTTGGTTCTAAACTGCACCAACACCTAGAAGCCATTTGATAACCCAAACTTCTATAAAAATCATCTAAAGTCAACTTGTTCTTCCCGACCTTCCACATAAAGAATGAAATCTTGAAGGGCAGACCTTTCACCCAAATATTCCTATATGCATTTCTAGGCTCCTGTCTCCTTCTCAAATACTCCCATGCAGACTTCACACTGAATTCCCCCTATTCTTAAGCATCCACACAGGTTTGTCAATCATATCACTTGTAGTTGGAGGTTGAATGTTCTGCAGAATATGTGATGCAAGATCTTCAGGAAGTATTTCCCTTAATCTTTCCTCATTCCACTGTCCCTCCTCAACCACATCATATATGTTATGCACTTCTTCATCTACCACATGATCTGGTGGTGTAACAAAATATAAAGCACTAACTCCTGTCCAGTTTTCATACCAAAAAAAAGATGATCCCATCTTGATTTGCCATAAGATCTGATGCTCCATGATATCCCTACATTCAAGCATTTTTCTCCACACATGTGAACCACCCCTCCATGGTACAATGATAGGATTCAATTTCTTGTAGTATTTATGACACATGAAGGAGCTCCAAAGGCTAGGTTTTGTTCTAAAGTTCCACCACAACTTACAGAACAAAGCAGTTGCCATATCATGCAGAGATCTAAAGACAACACCACCCTCTTCACATGGCAAACATAAATTATTCCATGATGCACAGTGCCTATTAGATATAACAACTGAATCACTCCAAAAGAATTGTGCAAATATTTTATACATCCTATTAATTACATAGGCTGGAGGATTAACTGCTGATAGAATATGTATTGGCATGCTTTGCAATACATGAGTAATGAGAACTGCCCTTCCTCCTATGGATAACAATTTACCCTTCCGGTTCTGCAGCTTGTTCATCACCTTTGCAATCAAGTCTTGGTAGTAATTCATTCTCCTTCTAAGATAAAAAATTGGGCACCCCAAATATATGAAAGGAAACTCCTGCTTTGGTATACCTGTAATCCTCTTAACTTTTTCTATCACTTGTGCTCTAGCAGAATGATGCATATATACAGCTGATTTGCTCTTGTTTATCAACTGTCCAGATGCAGCTTCATATGAGGATAAAATCTATATAATGAGCTTTAAGGATCTGGCATCTGATGATGAGAAAATGATTGTATCATCATCATAGGCTAGATGATTAATCTTAGGACTCCATTTGGGCAATCGAAATCCACGAAAATGCAGATTAATATATAATGAGTTAAGCCCTCTTGATAATGCTTCAGCTGCCAAAATAAACAGTGTAGGTCACAAAGGGTCACTGATCACGCCCAACTATGCCTTATAAAAGGACAATGCGATCGTTGCAAATATAATCCGGTTTACAAGTCCGAAGTCGAATCCCACAAAGAACTAAGGTTTAGCTACAGCTGTTCACTATCACCAAGAAGACA
>MU747988.1:362357-375530 GCA_026770625.1 Nicotiana glauca | reverse complement strand
AATGAAAAATAGGAAGAGGAAGGAAAAACTCGTAGAAGAATTATCCGCCTTGCTCCCAATGTGTTCTTGCCTCCAAAGGTGTTGTCTAACCCTAAAGTAGTGTCTCTTGCCTCCTTAGGTCTAATTTTTGTCCAAAATATGTCCCCCCTTGTTCTTGGCCGATCTCCTTTGTTTAATATAGGGTTTAGGGCTTAAAATCCCATGTTTTGCACTTTGGTCCCTTGCTTCCTGCCGCGGTTATGCCGGGGTCGTGGTCAAACCGCGGCTAAACATGCTCTCTGATTCTTCAGTTGTCCACGAGTACACTCTTTCGCGGTCCCACCGTAATCGCGGTATTTCACCCTCTTCCCTTTGGAATTTTGAAAAACGTAAAACATAAAAGTTGTAGCCCTTTGAGTTAGATTTCCAACCATATATTGTGGAGCGCAAATAAATTTTTGAGAAAAATGTTATGTCTATTTTACTAGACAGTGCGCAATATGTCTCCTCGAGTCTTCGTTCGTACTTAATTATCAAATTTGACCCCCAAACATGATCCAGGCTTAATTCCTTGAACTTTTACTCAAACTTTAAAGCTCCAAATCACTTAAATGCATTCCATAACATCTATATAGCTTGGAATCACACCTACAAGGCATAAAACACACCGTTAGTGCAAAACACTAGCGATTAAAGCGCAAACTCAACTAAAGTACAGTAAATTAGAGTGCAATAAGAGACTAAAATATGTAATTGTAGCCTATCATCAGTTACCTTGTTTCACCCCTCTAGTTGATCTAAAAAGGCCATGTGGTTGTCCATTCAATAAGATAGAGTACCAGTTGTTTGAAACAATTCCAAACACCAGACCTATGAACCTTTCTCCAAATCCCATTTTCCTTAACACCTTTGACAGGAACAACTAGGATAATCGATCATAAGCTTTTGCCATGTCCAATTTGATCACTACATTTGGACCTGCTTTGGTTCTTAGTCTAATGTCTGTGATTATTTCCTGTGTTAATAACACATTCTCCATTATGCTTCTCCCTTTAACAAAACCTGCTTGTTCATCAGAAATCAAACTAGGAAGCATCCTCACCAACCTTTCATGCACAACTCTTGAAAAGATCTTGTTCCCAAAATTACTGAGACTAATAGGTCTCATATTTGAGAAGGTCACAACTTCCTTCTTATTTGGAAGTAAAACCAGATTTGTATGAGTTACAAATCTTGGTAGTTCATGCCCACTGAAAAAGAACTGCATCATGTCTACTATGCCATCACCTATGGTGTCCCAGCATGAGTGAAAGAAAGTACCATTAAAGCCATCCGGACCTCCAACACTTTCTCCATTTAAACCAAATACTGCACCTTTAATCTCTTCCTTGGTTGGCTGCTGCAGTAACTCCATGTTTTTAACATTGTCCACCATTGTTGGAATGTGTTGCAGGATATCAAATGAGGTAGAGACTGATTCCTCATGGAACTGAGCTTGATAGAAATTAACTGCTTCCTCTGCCATGACTTTTTCATCTTCTATCCAAATACCTGCTGAGTTCTGGATCCTTTTTAGTTGAAGTCTTTTCCTTCTGCCATTTACTTGTGTATGAAAAAATCTTGTGTTCCTATCTCCATCTTGAAACCAAGCCATACTAGACTTTTGCCTCCAAAATTCCTCCTCAAGAGCCAAGTACCGAATAAGTTCAGCTTGAACTTTCTGCAACATTTCTCTATTCTGAGTTGTTGGATGTCTTTCAAATTCAGCTTCATGAACCATTACAAGCTCCTCTAGGCTAGCTATTTTCTGAAAGATATCCCCATAGGTAGCCCTACTTCAATTTGATAAGGCTCTTTTTAATTTCTTCAACTTGTAGTTAAACAGGTAGAAAGGATCACCAGCAAAATCTGCACACCAGTTCTCCTTTACAACATCCTTAAACGTAGGTTGTTTGGTCCAGAAGTTGAAAAATCTAAATGCCTTTTTAATTGGTACCACATCTACTTTACAGTTCACCATCATAGGGCTGTGATCAGACCCTACCTTAGCTAAATGAGAAATTTCAATCGAGGGCCATAACATCTGAAATTCTGCATTAGCCATACACCTATCAAGCCTTTTGAAAATGAAATCATCCCCTGCTCTTCCATTCCACCATGTATATATGCTGCCCGTAAAGCCTAGATCAGTAAGATTACATGTGTTGACACAATGCCTAAAATCATTTACCTCATTCAATGATACAGGCAATCCACCTAATTTCTCCTCCTCATCCCAAATCATATTGAACTCAACCCCCACAAACCAAGGAAGTGACATATCTCTTGCCAAATAGTACATGCTCTCCCATAATTCTATACGTTCAATAGAATCACATTTAGCATATACAAAGGTAACTATGATTGATACCTGTGTGTCCATATTTGTAATCCTCATTGTCATCTGTTGCTCCATGTTTATCAGAATATATACACCATTATCTTCATCTACAAACACCCATATTTTATTTGAAATATTGCTAAAAGCCTGTAGCATTCCAATTTTCCTCCTGTACCATTCCAGCTTCCTTGGTTTTTGTTTTCGTTCCATTAAGCCAATGAAATGAAAATGATATTTTCTATTCATATTGATCATTATTTCAAATTCTTTCTTTGTCTTGACTGATCTTATATTCCATATGAGAGCATTCATGGTTAATTATGGAATTTAGAAAGGGTTCTTCTTATTTGAACCCTAGGAACTACACTTTGAATCTCTTTTGGATTTTTATTTCTCCCTCTCCCTGCTGATTTTCCTCTTTCCATAAGTCTAGGAGAAAGATCACCCATCCTTTCCACATTCCTAAAATTTTGGGTTGTTGATTCCTCATCAAAATCTCTTCCTGTTGCTTCAACAGTATCATCCTCCCTCTTTGCTTGGAAACGTGAAGAGTTTTCAGGCAAAGAAAAATGAATAAGGTGACTAATTTTTTACCTCACTATTATTTAAAAAGAAAAAGAAGATAAAAGAAAAAGATGCGATCAAACCTTGGTTTTAGGCATCCTATATATCCGGGTTGTAAGGGAATCAGGTCACGTGTAGTTCAAGTGAAAGAAAAGTGATAGAGTATTATCAGAGGAAGAGTCGAGTGAAGTTCCATCGAGGTTCTGATCCACAGTTCCTACTATTACATCAAAATGAAAAGAAAATTACATACTCTTAAAATCTAAGAGTTACAAAATTTCTATCTAGAGACTATCTGGAGTCTTGTCTTGATTCTGGAGTTGCTTCTCCCCATTGACTTTATATTGAAACTTGATACCCTCGATGTAAAAGACAATGAAATATTCTCACAGGCCTGCTTCTTTATCAGATGACAAGAAGATGGATCTTGAAATTCTACATCTCAGCATGCATTAGGTCAAAGCAGGTTTGGTTGGAATTGAGATCAATCATTCCACTTTCTCTGGAGAGAGTTGGAATTTTATTTTTGCACATCCAATCCATGCTTAGAAGCAAAACCTACAATCCATCACAAACGAACAAAAATTTCTACCCCAATTTGCACTAGGAAATTTTTATGAGTTATTGAGAACACATTAAACTATCATTGCTATTGCAGAATAAAGAATAAAAAAGATACATTTTTTTAAAAATAATATGGAATTTTATTGTTGGCCCAAGAACTGGTGAAGTTTTGAAGAATGACAAATGAACTCAGTTATGGACCAGGTCCATCATGTGAAGCACAATCATGATCAACCTAAACATGTGAGATACACGTGAAGGAGATAAGTCCCATACCGCAATATCTCCTGATCTAATTAAAAAGGTTGCATATTGGATAAGAGGAGAGAGTATCCTTATGTTAAAAGAACACAATCCGGATAAAAGATAGTGTTGGAGTTTGTGATGTTCAAGGACTCAACTTCGATGGAAGATCATCAATTGAGTCTCAACCATACTCTAATTACTAACCCATTAAATAACAGTGATTGTTCTCTTTTACAGGTATTGCACAAACGCAGAAGTTAAAATAAATTGAGAGCAAAAGAGCAAGGCGATTTTGCAAGCAATTTATGTGAGATTTGAGTGTGCACTCCTAAAGCTACTTGAACGAGTAGAAGAATCAATTCCATTGTGTCTTTCTTTTATTCTAGTTCAATTGTAGTAGATGATTTAATATTGTACCTTTCAGCTTTCATAGAAGCAATTGTATTTGGTACCTAGAGTATTCAAGTTAGAGTTAACTTGAAGTTGTCGCGGCAGTTGATGTTGTGTCCCACAACGGGATTAGAGTTAATCCTTAGGTTTACAAAGAGTTTTATAAATGCAGTTTTGGCTCAGTGATTTTAGTGGAAGTTTAGGAAAATTCTACTAAGTAGTAGGTCGTGGTTTTTTTCACCTTTTGAGCTAGGTGTTTTCCACGTAAAAATATCTATGTTCTTTATTTTATGTACTTATTATTCCGCAAAAATTAGAGTTAGTACACTTAGAAGAACTAGGTTCTTCTAGAGCAAAACATTGGGTACCGTACAAATCACCCCCTTCTTGTGTGGTATTAACGTATAAAACATCAGTTATACCATGTGTTCATAAGATGGAAGGCAACCAGGGGATGCAGTACCCTGTGGTGGCAATAAGGTGAGGCTCATAGCACTCGGGATGCTACTAGGGAATGTCGTACCCTATATTTGTAATAAAATGAAGCTCGTGAAAATTTGAAATGCTACTAGGGGATGTCGTACCCTATGTTGACAGAAAATAATGCAGCCAAGGGATGTAGTACCCTGTATTGGCAATAAGACGAGGCTCATGGCACTCTAGGATGCTACTAGGGAATCTTGTACCCTATGTTTGCAATAAAATGAGGCTCGTGGCACTCTAAAATGCTACTAAGGAATGTTGTACCCTATGTTGGCAGAAAATAATGCAACCAGAGGATGTAGTACCCTGTATTGGCAATAGGACGAGGCTCGTGGCACTCTAGGATGCTACTAAGGAATCTCGTACCCTATGTTTGCGATAAAATGAGGCTCGTGGCACTCTGAAATGATACTAAGGGATGTCGTACCCTATGTTGGCAGAAAATAATACAGCCATGGGATGTAGTACCCTGTGTTGGAAATAAGACGAGGCTCGTGGCACTCTAGGATGCTACTAGGAATCTCGTACCCTATGTTTTGCGATAAAATGAGGCTCGTGGCAATCTGAAATGCTACTAAGGGATGTCGTACCCTATATTGGCAGAAAATAATGCAGATAGGGGATGTAGTACCTTGTGTTGGCAATAAGACGAGGCTTGTGGCACTCTGGGATGCAGCTAAGGAATGTTGTACCCTATGTTTGCAACAAGAAATGCAACCAGGGAATGTAGTACCTTGTGTTGGCAATAAGGTGAGGCTCTTAGAACTCTGGGATGCTACTAGGGAATGTTGTATCCTATGTTTGCAATAAAATGAGTCTCGTGGAGCTATGAAATGCTACTAAGGAATGGCATACCCTATGTTGGTAGAAAATAGTGCAGCCAGGGGATGCAGTACCCTGTGTTGGCAATAAGATGAGGCTCATGGCACTCTGGGAAGCTACTAGGGAATGTTGTACCCTATGCTTGCAACAATAAATGCAACCGTGGAATGTAGTACCTTTTATTGGCAATAAGATGAGACTCGTGGCACCCTAAGATGCTACTAGGGAATGTCGTACCCCATATTGATGAAAAGTAATGCAGCCAGCGGATGGAGTACCCTGTGTTGGCTATAAGATGAAGCTCGTGGAACTTTGAGATGCTACTATGGAATGTCGTACCCTATGTTGGCAATAAAATGAGGCTTATAGTGTTTTGAGATGCTACTAGGGAATGACGTACCCTATGTTGGCAAAAAGTAATGCAGCCAGGGGATGTAGTACCCTGTATTGAAGATAGGGTGTTGATTCCCTATAATGAAACTAAAAATAACATGATTACATGCATATTGGAAGGAAATCATGAATTTGAGAACTTCACTTGGTGGTGTTGGTCTTTCTATAAATTGTGTCCTAAAATTGTTCTGTTCATGTTCTGAACAAAGAAAGATTCATTAGTTTTGAAATAGTGGTCGATTTGTGGCCTTGATTATTTCAGTCCCTTGACCTTGGCTCATCTTCTTCAATGACTTCAACTGAAATTAGTTATTTCCTGAATACCAACTGCATTTTTGACCTAGGAGAAACTTTGGATTTTCCAAACTTTGCCATGACAGTTGATCACGTGGGGCTGAACCTTTTCTCAACTTTATTTTGCCTTTGTGGGCATTTACTATTGATTTCTTTCTTTCGTAGTTTTTAATTTCGGAGCATTGGGAGACTTTTGGGTTTTCAAATTTTGCCAATGACTGTTAGTCATGTGGGGCTTAACCTTTCAGCTTTATTTTGCCTTTGCTGGCGCTTTAATTTGATTTTCTTCGTCCAAAGTTTTCAATTTCAAAGCATCGGCCAATCATAGTCAGTCAGGGTCGACTTGATGCCTTTGCTGAGGCTGGGTGCCTTTTGAATATATCAGCTCGCTTCAAACGAAAGCCCTATAAATCGGTCTTGCCATCTTTTCTTTGCCTTATTTTTGTAACAAAATTACACCGAAAGGGATTAAAAGAAGAAAAACAAATAATGGAATAAAGAATGAGTTTGAAACAAGAGGTGCCCCTTTAGGGGAACAGAAATACAGACTTATCTAGGAGTACATACAGACTTCAATGAAGATGATATGCCTTTTGGACTGGATGCCTGATCTGTAAAAGCCATCCGATTCTCAGAAACTCATCACAATTTTTGACTTGAAAGCGAGAAACCTTGATTATGATTGTGTTGATGCTACGACTGCGTGGATCCTCTTTTCGATCAACGGTGCCCTTTGCGGGTTTTCACTAGCTGATCTCCCTCATTTCTGTTCTCACCGTCGCCTTGTAGTGCTCTTTGTGAGTTTTCACTAACAAGACTCTCTCATTTCAATTTTTCTACTTACCATCGCCTTACGGTGCCCGAGGGTTTTTACCAATAAGACTCTCTCATTTTATTTATCTCATTTTGATTGTATCATATCCAAACAATTGTATCCTCTAATTCTATAAACATTCTTGCTGATTGATCAGAAGGACTTGAAAAGGATTTGGGTAAAAAGAATTTGGACAAAATTACAACTTTGGAACCTTTCAAGCAAAACAATTGTCGAAACATTATATCTGCCCCAGTTTCACCTTTTAGGGAATTTAGATTTTTATTTTAGTGTGACTGAACATCAGAGAGAGGCTGTCTACGTATCCTTTCAAAATTAAGTCGAACGTAGTTCAAGGAATTTTGCTTTTTTATTTTTGTTTTTCTGTTTTATTTTGTTTTCTTTTGCTTTTTTTTCTCCTTTTTCTTTTTTTTTTGTTTTTTTTGTTGTTGTTGTTGTTTTTTTTTTTTCTTTCTTTTCTTTATCACTTTTTAATAATAACTTTCAGATTTCAAAGAGGATAATCAAAGAGAGGGAACCAACTCAAAAGGTTTACAAAAGGGTTAATGGTATTTGGGTAACAAAAAAGAAAACATCCGTCATGCCAATCAGAAAATGTTAATACCAAGTAATGAGTTAATTATTGTAACTTTTGACTGCGTTTGCGCTGACGATTGTCTCAGGAATATTCCTTTGATGTCACCCAAATACAACGCTCCATTTGGCAATACTCTTGTTACAACGTATGGACCTTTGAAATTTGGATCAAATTTTTCCTTAGCTTCTTTATGGTGCGGGAGAATATATCTCATGACGAGTTGCCTCACTTCAAATTTCTTAGGACGTATTTTGTGTTGTAAGCATGGGCCATTCTTTGTTGTAAAACTGCCCATGGTAGCCTCCGGCCAATCACTCTCCATCAATCAAAGACAATGTTTTAATCGGGTCTTGACTCAATCTTCATCAGCGGTATCGGTTTCAACAATGATCCAAAGAGAGGGAATCTCATTTTATTTTAGATTCTTTATTTATTTTCTTACAAGCCTTATCTTCAACACATTATGCTTCTTGGTTCATTATTTCAAAATTTGACAGCATTTTAGGATCTGGGTATGAAGTCCGCAAATATGTCATGTTATTAAAATCTGCATTTATAGAACTGAAAAGAGAATAAGAAATGTGACAAGATTAAGAAAAGAGACATTCATGGATGATGAAATATTTATTTTATTTATTTGAATATTTTAAAAAAAGATAGAAGGGTTTACATCAGAATGTAAGACATTAAAGTAAAAACATTCGGATGACACACAGAAATAACTCGAAAGGCAAAAAAAATAGCAAGACCAGCTACCGAGACTCCCGTCTGATAGGGAAAGTTTCTGGGTTGGCGCCCGTTTTTTTTTTTGGTTTCTCTTCTATCGTGCCAATGGCTACTATGGCTTTCAGTACTGGATCATATTCCTCATCATTAAATCATCTCGAGCAGGCCATGTCCTATTGCTCAAACTGGTAAAGTCAATCCCACATTTATCTTTATTTTTTTCACCGCCAATTTGCCTACTTGCCTTTTCGTGACCTTGGATCAACAATAGTGGTGCTTGTTCCATTTGTTGAGAAGATGCTTTTACTTCCTGAGGGATGTTGGATTGTTTGTGTGACTCACCATTGCAAACCAACAAACCGACCACCTTTAAGTAGCTTTTATTTCAAAACAACAAGCATGTTAGAATAAATACTCTCTCTTCTTTTCTTTTTTAAATTCTTTTTTTCTTTTTTTAACCACTTTTTTTCTTTTTTCTTTTTTCTTTTTTCGTTTTTTCAAAATGATTCGATTGAAGAAAAACATTGCATAGTTTATCTCTAAATGCTTGATTTGTCAATAAATAAAGGTCGGGCATCGAGTTCCGACTAGTTTGCTAAAACCCATGTCCATACCAGAGTGGAAATGAAAGAGAATTATGAGAACATTCAGCCAGATAACAATGTGAGATCATGGAAAATTAAGAAGGAAGGGTATTTTGGGTTATCAGATGATGTGTTTATAGATCCATGCCAAGTGGGGGAGTATTCCATTAACGATCTATCATTTGGACATGTGTTGTTGCAGTTCCTGGACTTGGATGAACTTGTTGATTGGATATGGTTTGGGAAGGGTGTCATCGTGGATGATTTGGGCAAGGAATTTAATGGATTCATGATATACTACACCTTATGGATATATGGAGGTGTTGGACTGACTCAACTTTGATATTCCTTTGTAGATGTAGTGTGCAAGAGGAAGGAATTTCTCGGTATTTTCTTTCGGAGTATTCATGTGCTAGCGAAGCACTAGTTGTTCAACATGTTTGGCTATGCATTTGGGACTTGATTTGAGTGAGTGACTCTCAATAATGCTTCTAGTAGGTTCAACATTCATGTGTGGTATCTAAGGATATCCGAATTTGTGTATGGATGAGATTTAAGATTTACATTGGATGATGTCGAGACTTATAGTACTTCTACATCATTATTGGTTATATATTACTGTATTAGAGCGATGAAAGAACTAACTTCAGATTCATTAAAGGGTTCTTTAGAGCATGCATTTTAGTTTGAGGTACTCTTGAGTTTAGTAATCTATGTGACTTGGTTGATTTAGAGGATTCAGTTCAGATGGCTTAGTTAGGTGTGAATGGGTTTTAAAGATTTCATGATGGCTTTGACCACAACTCGAGGCTGATATCTCTTACATGTGTCGGAAGCTTGTTGTGCATTGCGATTCTCTCTTGGATTGAGTTAAGTGGAAGGTTTTTGGTTGATGGAGTGCATATCATACTATGAGTCACAGTGATAATAGGGTTCTCATTATTTCATATCATGGCATGATCAATGCAGTGGTTCATGAGGCATTGGGATTGAATGGTAAAGGTTGTGGTTTAGTTTGAAAGAAAGGTCATGAGTTCTAGACAGCATGGGAGATTTATATGTTTAAGAGAATTCTATCACAATCTTGTATTTTCTGAGAAGGATGTATGTTGTAGGGGATGCATCAAATATTAAGTTACGGATGCTTGACTAGTACTACAGAGATTGCATGGTTGGTGACCGTAGATGTTCAAGTTTTGCTAGTTGATGTAGAGGATTTATGGGAGTATTTCTCATGAGATAAATATGTATAAGTGAATTATCGATCATTTAAGTGGAAGAGTTAGAGACAGGCATGGAAATTTTCTATATTCTTGAGGTTTAGAAACTAGATGTTCTCAAAGGTTGACTATTCCTTTGGTTGTGGATTGTGAACGTGTGTTGAGGACTAGACAGCTGATTGTATGTGTTATGGATAGTTCACTGTAGACCTCTAGAAGGCTATTTACCTATTTTGGAATGGTTTGAAATGGTTTGGGGGCTATTGGTAGGCCTAATGTGTGTGTTTATTCTACACGGAATTGGATTTTCATATTCGTCTGCAACATTTAAATGTGGGTGTGTTATCAGGAAAAATGAATGTTATTCATGTCTTGATATGTGTTATGTGCTCCTCTTTTATGTTATGATAGGATGTGAGGTTACTTGATTATTCACACAATTATTGTGGTCCTGTTTAGGCTTTGTAGTGAGCGAGATAGCTCATGAGATGTTGACTTGCTTATCACACCATAGTTGTGCTTTCCGTTTCATACTGCATTATGCTATCCATTTTCCCATGGTTATATGTGTGCAATTTGTGTGCTTGATATTGATAACCTCTATTTGGCAAGCATGAGAATTATGGCTCAATGTGTATTTCCATGTGGATTGATATGTTGGATCGGGTTGCACGCTGCATACGGGTATGATCTGAGATTAGGTTGCACATCGCAACGATACTATGTTGGGATACGACTCCTTGTATGTATCTTATGTGTTTCATTTCTCTCTGGTGGAATGGATTTATAGAATTATGCTTTTGTGGTTTTATCTATTGAACTTGTTGGGTAGTTCTCTTATTTGTATTCTCTTTCCATCCTTGGTTATATCTGAGTTGTTGCTTATTTGGTGCACAAATCATGTCATATGAGGTTCTAGATGCATTTGATGTGTCCTATTGGTCAGACAGCTTGTACAGGGAGAGAGGTTATTGGACTTGGAATTTTCATAATCACATTGGAATAATATATGTTTGGAAGAATAATATCATTAATCAACTCAGAATTTGGGAATTGTCCTTGTCGGACGAGAGAACTCCATGACTTCTTGATTTGATTGGTATTTATGGGTTTCTTAATTTTTCTTTCATCATTATAAGTGTTATAAAGGTTTGGAACAAGGTAAATTTGATATAAGGTATATTATCAGTACAGAGTTTGGTAATAAGCAATTGTTATGGTTGGAAGATATCACTATGAGTGTATGAGTTATGCGGTTCATCGTGCGGTTATATCTTGGGAGTATATTTATGTATATCTTGGGAGTATATTTATGTCTAGATACATCTTGTAAAGGATTGGTACAAGTTATATATATGAGAATCGGATCTCATAAGGATTTCTGAATACAAATTTGTGCCAAGGACTTATGTCCAAGGTTGAAGGAAGAATCTTCAATTAGGTTTGTATTAATGGAATTATATAGATTATGGTGATATGGGGTCAGTGATTGGATGGCTTTAGAATGACTATTGGCACGTTGAGGACGAACGCATGTTTAAGTGAGGGAGAATGTAATAACTCGACCGGTCATTTTGAGTTCTTGTATTTTGTTCTGTGATTTGAGACTCCAAGTGGCTTCAAATGGTGTATTATGACTCGTGTGGAAGGTTGAATTTATTTTTCTATAGTTTTAGGATTGATTTAGAAGATTAATTCTTGTTTTGGAAGCTTTAAGTTGGAAGAGTTGACCAAAGTTTGACTTTTGAGTAAATAACCTCGAAATTAGGATTGATGGTTTCCATAGGTCCGTATGGTGATTTTGAACTTGGACGTACGTTCGAATTTGAATTTGGATATTCCTAGAAGGATTTGACTCTACTTGCCTAGTTGGCAATTTGAAGAATTGGGAGTTCATAAGTTTCACCAAAAGTTGAATCTGGTGTTATCAGTCTTCCATTGGTGTTCCGGGACTTTGGATAGGTTCATTTAGTTATTTAGAACTTATTTCAAAGTTAGCTTGTGATCCAGAATGTTAAATTGTGGTTTGGACGCGTTCAGGAAAGTTGGAATATTTGAAAGTTAGGAGAATGATTTTGATCTTTGAGTATTGGTTTTGATGTTTTTTTTCATGTTTTGAGACTATGGACCAGTTATAATATAGTATTTTTACTTGTTGGTATGATTGAAAGTGGTGCGGAGGGGCTCCGGTGTATTTTGGGTTAGTGGTTGAGAGACTATTTAAGTTAAGGATTTGGAGTTTGGCCACGGTAAACATCGGGTCAAAATAAATTCATTTCGGTATTTTGAGTGTGCAAGTAGGTTTGTAGAGTTTTATGATTTAAATTCTTATGTGGTATGTGTTCGTGATGTTTGGATAAGTTTTAGCATGGCTTCGGACCATTTCGGTTGAGTTTGGGATTGTTGGTGTTGCAACTTCGTAGTTGCGAACTTTTGGTTACAATTGCAAACTCTGCATCTGCAAACTTCTGGTCGTGTGTAGTCAGAATTGAAAACACCACAATTACAAAACTATGGTCGCAATTAAAACTCCACAATTGTGAACCTGCGGTCGCAAATGCAACATTTTACAGCTGGGTTATTTATTGGAATTACAGGATTTTAACCTATTCTTTCATATTTTGAGCCCTAGACTTGGAGAGGGGTAATTTTGCTTGAAGATTTTCATATACGACTTTGGGTAAGTAATTTCTAGACATTTCTTGTACTATTTAAAGAATCGACATGAACTATTAGCACCCAAACACATGGAATTTGGAGAAGGAATTTGGGAATTTTGTCTACACTTTAAGAGAGTGTATTTTGAGAATATGAATATTGATTTAGGCTCATTTTTGGAACCTAATTATATATTTCGACTCGGGAGGTTATGGATCATTAGGATTTGGTATTGGTGCCGAATTTCAGGCACGCGGGTCTGGGTTAACGTTTTTTGACTTTATGGGAATTTACCAAAGATCGAAGCTTTTTAAATTGGGATCACTTTCTATAGCATTGTTTGACTTTTTGGATGATGTTTGGGTTTGCGTGGTTGGAGGGCTAGAATGCGTTTTTGATATAGTTTGAGGTTGAAGACTAGTCTATATTAAGTAAGTGTCTTGCCTAGCTTTAGTTGA
>MU747988.1:323926-337452 GCA_026770625.1 Nicotiana glauca | reverse complement strand
CCCCCCGGGTCTCGTCTCCCTCATTACACCCCAAGAATCCTCCGCCCTAACTCCGCAGCCGGAAATCGCCCGCGGCGGCGGAGAACTTCCAAATAATCCCAAAATTACACCCATTACTCCTCTTTTCCTCCTCTTTCCAACCTTCAAATCTATTTCCCTCAAATCCTCATCGATTTTCTCGAATTTCAAATCTAAAATCCGGTGAAAACACTAAATCGCCCAAACTCAATCAAATTCACACCCCACAGTCCGCATAACTTTTTCAACCTGAAACCCAAGCCAAAAACCTTCGAATATCACCGGTTAAGCTCGAATTTCGGATCTAGGGTTTTGCCATCAGGGCTGTTTGAATTTCCAGAAGTGGCCAGTGTTCAATTGGTTTTTAAATCGCGTTATGTGTTTGTTCTTGGCAAGAACAAACACATAACATCATTTAAGAACCAAATTCAAGTTCGAGCTAGTTCAACTCCCAAGTCAATGAGTTCCTTCCCTTCGTTGATTCCATTTTTATTTTTTTCTGATTAATTCTGTTCTCCTAAGTTTTTAATTTCTAGTTGTTGATTTCGTCACATGATTTCTGATTTTAGTTCTTTTGTGATTCAGTGGTTAGCTTCTCGATTTTGTTTTTATTGAGTAGCTTAGCTTAATTTTGATTTTCGTCAGTTTAATTGTTAAGTATTAGTTTAATTTCAATTAGTTCAAATTATTAGTTTAGTTGAATTTTCCTTTAGTTTACTTTGATTCAGTTGGTTTAGTGATTCTGATAAATAGTTTAAATACATGAGCATTAGCTATACAATTTGATTTTTGTTTCGTGTTAAAATTCTGGTTTCAAATCAGTTTTGAGTTTTGTTTGGGTTTGTTTGACTGAATAAATATGTTGTTAGTTTAATTGGTTTAATTTTGATTGTCTTTCAAATTCAGTGTTCATTAGAGTTTGAGTTTCAATTTCTATTAATTAGTCTTAGTTAGTTTAAGTTAGTTTAGGTGATTGGTTATAGCTGTTAGAAGTATAATTAGTGTCAGTAATTTCAGGGGGTTTTCAGGGGTATTTTGGGCATTGAAAATAGCCCAATTTATTAAGGATAGTAATTTCAGGACCCAAACCATGGTAGTATAGGTATTTCATAGCTAAAAGAATACTCTAAGGCCTTCTAGAAGGGGGCCTTAATGTAAGTTTTCTGCATTTTTATGCAGTAACTTGGGTAACAAGTCATAAAATTAGGGTCTAATAGCCAAATTCTAAAATAAAAAAGGGGGGAAAAGAGGAGAATGCTTCCAGAATATTCTGCCCCATTCTTTGCCTATAAAAGGCACCTCTAATGCCTTCTTTTAGAAGTTTTTAGAAATCGGAAAATTCCCAAATCCCCTCCAGCTCTGAATTCTCCCCTAAAAATCCCCTTCCTCAAGTTTGAAATTCAGATTTGAACCTCAACACTCAAGAGGTTAAAATCTGAAACCATATAGCTGTAGCAACCTTCACTTTAGGCCTTAAATTCTACCTAAAACACCAAAAACAACATAAACTTTCAAAAAACCAAAAATATATATTGTTACATTGATTTTATTAGATCAATTCTGAATTCCAGCATTTTATCCAATTCTCTAGTTTACTCAGGATCCAAAACAGTCTGAAATTATCTGTTTCTGTCGATATTTGAGATTTAAATGAACCTAGAGTCATCTGTTGCTTGGATTTAGTTGGTTTGAGTTGGTTGATGGTTTATCTGTTGAATGTGCTGATTGTTGGGTTCAATTTCATGTCGAGTTGGGTTTATTTGGTGGTTTATTGATGCTATCCTTCTTTAAATCCAATTCCGGACTACTTGATCTCATTTGCTGAGCTGTGAACTCCATTCTAAACTGCTATTTGACATCTGCCACTGCTGATCTCACGTTTCTTTTATTTGCAATTACCATGTACAAATTCTACCCCATGGTGATGTATGCATGATTTGAGAAGCATGAAAAAATTGGAAATTCTGTGGCTTTGTTTGGATATTTACCTCAATTTAGTTCAGTTTACTTTCAGCTTTAGTAGTAGATCTATATAATCTCGGACTGTATAATAGGGACTGAACTGGACTGTTTTCTGCCGAAATTGTCTAAATATTTTAGGTTAGTTTGTAGTATTTTGGCTAGTTATAATATGATTGTGAGGTTGTGAATAACTCATTTCCAAGTTTTCCACAGTTATATACAAATATGGGTCTGTTGTTTTAAAAACGATGAATCAACAGTGATTTTGTAATGCCTGATAGTTTCTACAGTTCATTTCAGCCTTATCATTAACCTTGGTACTAAATGTTAGCACAATTACTGCCATTGTTGTCTTAATAAGTGATTGGATGCACATAATTTCATGGCAGTTAACTTGAATAGCTCCCCAATAATTTTAAATCAGGAAATTTGCACTTACACCTATTATGTAGTCACCCTAACCTAATTGTTACTTCTTGCAATTGTTAATACTAATTTGTAGATTAATAACTCTATGAAAAACAAAACCAGTTGTTGGAATTGTTACATGAAATATCACCGCCAATACCAAGTCAATATCCCAGCCCCACTCCCCATTGGATAGATTTTTAATTTAGGGTTCAGTGTCAATATTTCCGGAAGCCCAATGGTTGTACAACAACATTTACAGCCTTGGGCTAAAGTTTCAAGGCCCGAAAATGTTAAAAGACATTAATATTATATAGGAATACGAGAATTAATTCGCAAATATAAATTTGGGTTTCAAACTAGGTAGCGGGTTCAAATTAAAAGGGTCCTCCCTTTTGCTTGAATTCGGACTTGAAGTTGAGGTTTGAATTTATAGATGTAAATTAATTAGCCCGTTAGAGACAAATAATAAATAAAAAATCATAGTTGCTTTAGGTCGGCCTTTAATAAAAAATGAGATGAGCCTCGCCAAACAAACCCATAAATTGCGGGGCCCTCATTAATTGTCTATATAAAAATACTTAGAACTTGGGGCGTGCCGCTTAGCGAATTTCACGGCCTCCCACAAAGTTAAAAAGACGTTAGTCACTTTAGGTGCGCTTTTAATAATTTTACCTCCTTAAATACGGGTGTGCATTTCACGCAACCCAAATTCAAATCCAAAATCGTTGAATAAGAATGTGTCGAGGATCCCGGTACATTTCATGTGACGTGATCTGAAAACACATTTTTAAACAACGTTCACTTTCGTAAAAATAACTTAAAAGCGGTAAATAATTATGAAATTGCCTTATAGGTTGGAGCATGTATAAAAATTAATTTTTAGCTATTTATAATAATTTAAGCGACCGTGCTAGAACCACGGGATCGGGGGTGCCTAACACCTTCCCTCGGGTCAACAGAATTCCTTACATAGAATTTCTGGTTCGCAGACTCCAATTGAGAAGTCAACAAATTTCCTCGATTTGGGATTTAAATTAAACCGGTGACTTGGGACACCAAAATCCAATTCTATCCCAAGTGGCGACTCTAAAAAAATAAATAAATAATCACATTTTGAATAATGTCACTTTAAATGGAAAAACTCCTGTATACATTTATCCTCTGTGGTAGGTGTGTAAAAAGGAGGTGTGACACATAATAGGTGTAGAATCACATGAATAATATCCAAGGAAATCAGCTTGAAGAAATTGAGGGAGATAACACCACACACAAGGAGCCAAACAAAAGAAAAAGAGCAGGAGAATCATCAGACATACAAGGAGGATACAGGAACATTTGGAAAAAACTATCATAGGGAGAAGACAATTTGTAGGTTAAGGAAGAGGCAACAGTTGCTGAAAAAAGGTGTGATAAGTATACTTATAGCTCGAGGGACTCACCATGCACACAGGATCAGAGGAAGTTCACATAGTTACTCAAGAAGCACATCAAATAAATTCACATGCGGCACAAAGAGATGGAACTGGACAGTTGTTGTACTGATCTTACACAACTGGATGAAACATGAAGTAAATAAAGAGAAATTCTATTCAAATGAGTACAGATTTGGTAAGGAATTTTACAACAAAGTTGGAGAAAATCACAAGGAGACGGGCCATCATGGCATCCAAATATTCAACAATGCAGAATGTGGCTATTTCTGTAACAGACTAGTTTTAGTTTTCAGAATTAGTATAAATGTTAATATCAGTATTGGGCACACACGCTCAAATATTGATAGTAGGAGGTATGCAATTGACAAATTATATTGTCTTGCCCTGTGTAAGACATCATGTGACTTCTTTCCTTTTATTTAGATATATATAAAAACTAGCCCTAGGCGCTCAGCCTAGTGGATTTACTAAAAAAAAAAAAAAGAGGGGCACGCTGTGAACAACTAATTTTTGACCACGCGTAAATTTTATTATTTTAGCATAGATATTTCTTTTAAAATCTAATATTCATATTTTAAACTTTTATTTTTACTTTTAATAGGTTTATATAAAAAAAATTTAAAATTGCAAAAAACAATGTTCATATACTTATAGTACACATTGTATTTCTAATTGTATGGAGAAAACGAAAATTTACAAAAAAAAATGTTGGTTTCTTTTAATTTACATTTTTTACAAGTAAGCTAGTGCCTTATTTATTTTCTTAGTATCATTCAAATTATAGTGTAAATATTTAATTTAGTTTATTTATATTTTTTTTTTGTCTAAAAGAAGTAGGTTAACATTTTTATTCATGTATTTTAACTTATCTTTCTTTAAATAAATAAAAAAAAAGAGTAAAAAAATAAAAATAAAAATAAAAATTTGTGCTAAACAATCAGCCATTTCCATCACGTCATTTATACAAATGACTCCCTCACTCACTTTGTTTATTTTTATTTTTAAAATTCAAACAAATCCTAATTGACAACCATGATTCCCTCCTCCCAAATCTCTATTTCTCCAACTCCATCATTATCTCCACATTTTACCTTACATATCTCACCACAGATCCGTCCCATATTGTCATTCCCCTCACGTCCCCTACTAACTTACTCATGATCTCCCCCCCACTTCACAAAAATATCAGTTTCGTATCACTACATAAGTAAGGACTAGACAAATGAAAGAAGGAGTCACCCAACACATTGGTACTTTACATAGAAAGATAGACATTCCCACAGAAAAGATTAAAAAAAAAATATTAAGGGGTATCAAAGAGCAGCACAAATTGAATTTCAAGTTCCATTCTGTTGTCACAAAGCACACAAAGTTGGGGATTTTCCGTTCAAGATTCGCTCTAAAGTTCTCGTCGAGTTTTGGGTTTTAGTTCGAAAGCTTTCTTGTTAGTTCGTTTCGCTGTCGAGGAAGTCGCTGTTGAGGTTCTTTTCCTCCCTTTTGTTTTCTTAAGTTGCTGTAAATATTCATGCCGACTGGGCTTTGATAAGTATGCAATTCTGACATCTCTACCTTACATGACTGACCCATGATTTCTTTACTTTGACTTACTTGCTAAGATCCTTTATAATCTTGAATATTTAATTTTTCCGAATTAGTTTGATATCAGAGATTTTGATATAAAAAGGCTTAGTGTTTTTTTTTTTAAGGTAATATTGTTTAGTGAATTTGTTGTGACAAAAATTTGATAAATATAAGCCGATGCACATGTGTTTAATTGAATGAGGTGATATATTATTCTACTTCTAGTTTATCATGTTGTCTTTGTTTATTTATAAATTAATATTGTCTTTTTGGTTAGTCATGAGTATTATATAATTTGATCTCAAGTCTAAAGTGTCGATCAATAGCATTAGAAACGCAAAGTTTGGAGCCTCAAGTTATTTGGGACGTTGAATGTTGCTGGACACTTGAAAAAAATTGAAATGAAGTTTGGATCTAAGGTTAAAAACGAATTTGGACTAGATTTTAAGTTTAAAAACAATTTTGAACTCTTTAACTCCTTTAGAAAATACTAGAGCTGATCCATACTTTATATTCCTAGCTTCACCAAGTTAACCCACATAAAAAGACATTAAATAAAGTAATTAAATTATACATATCCTCCAAAAATTTCAATCCGTATCTTTTTTAACTTCACAGTAATCTCAAACTTGAAAATAATTCATATATGTTAGAATGCTTTAAGAGCGCTCTTAATTAATATAATCTTCGTGATTATGTATACGTTCGTGTCACATAATTATGATCCCCAAAATAAATCAAAGTATGCGTTTGCGCAACTTTGACAAAACAATCTTAAAAATAATAAAGTATTATTAATTATGCACACGTACGCGTGACATGATTCTTAACACATTAAGCAAAACCAATACACGTACGCGTGATTCGTTTCAAGATAATTTTATAATTTTGAAATAATCAAGTAAATAAAAGCGGTTTTAAGGCAAAAGTGCATAAATTTCTCTAGAACATAAAATATCCAGAATTAGTTAAGCCAAGTATAATTATTAAAGCGACCGTGCTAGAACCATGAAACTCGGGAGTGCCTAACACCTTCTCTCGGATTAACAGAATTCCTTACCTGGTCTTCTTGTTTCGCGGACTTTAAACAGAGTCAAATTTCCTCGATTTGGGATTTAAAATGAATCGGTGACTTGGGACACCATAAATTATCCCAAGTGGCTACTCTAAAAATAAATAATCTCATTTCGATTAATATCACTCAAATTGGAAAAACTCCCTATCCCCTTCGAAAAAAGGAGGTGTGACACTATCCGTCTCCAACTCCTAAGCCATACTAAATCTAAGGTCGTAACTAAGCCCCCCGATAAATCTACGGACTCACTCTCTGACTATAGAAACCAAAGTTGGTGCATGACGGGACAACTCATTGAACCTGATTGCATACTCCAACACCTTTATAGTCCCTTAATGCAGCTGCTCTAACTCTATGTGTCACACGTCCCGGAGGGTCTGTTGGACAAACTCCCTAAATTTCATACCCAAAAACTGAGTCCAAGTGAGTGACACTACATCTGCTGGCCTACCCTACTCATAAGCCTACCACCACCTATATGGTGCCTCTGACAAACGAAATGTAGTAAAGGCGACTCTGTTCACCTCCACAATGCCTATGGTGCGTAGAATGCGGTGGTACTTATTTAGAAAACCTTATACATCCTCAGTAACGTCGCCATTGAAAGTAGCAGAATCATATTTATTGAACCTCTCAAGTCTCCTCTACTCCTCCTCTGATGCCTCTGGCCTGACCTCAGGCTGAATGGAATAATGAGTTATAATGGCATAACTCCGGAGACCTAATCAACATAGACCCGCTACTCTGGAGCATGGACGGCCGGGGTCTAGGCTCCTACTCCAGCCTGAGATGTAGCTGAAGTACTTGGGATCTTTCCCACCTAAGCTAAAGTACTGAACAAGAAGTGTGCTAGGGTCTCTTGGAGTCTAGGGTAGCAAGAGGCGCCTCGGGTGCCTGTCCCTCCAACCAAAGCTATTGGTGGCTCCTCAGTCACTACTCGGGTAAGTGCTTAGGCTATAACACGTGCCCCTCCTCGACCCCGTCCCTGGCCTCTCGCAGCTCTAGCAGGTGGCACGGGTGCCTGCTCATCTGATCCATCAATGCGTGTCCTCACCATATTTGGGAGAATAGAAGCACAAAGGCTCAAACTTTTCGAAATCAACAAATCTGCACTATAAGGAATCAAAGAAGTGGAATTTTCTAATAGTTCTGTAGCCTGTCGAAGATAAGTATAGATGTATCTATACCAATACGCGCTAGACTCTACTAAACTTGCTTTGACTCTTAGCACCTTTGAACTTGGTTCTGATACCAACTTGTCACTAACCCAAAAACTACCTTAGGATGTCGTGATGGCCCCTAGCCTCTAAGACTAGGTAAGACTAACAGACATTAAGAATTTAGCAGAAATTCAATTAAGATATTAAATTAAACTGATAATTATCATAATAAAGCAAAAACGGAACAACAATCATATAATTCCCAAAACCAGAGATAAATAGTCATAAGCTCTAACAAAGAATACTAGAAATCTCTAAATACAATATCCCTCCGTTTCAATTTATGTGAACTTATTTCCTTTTTAGTCCATGCCAAAAAGAATGACCTCTTTTCTTATTTGGAAATAATTTGCTTTTACAGAATCATTTATAATCACACAAAATATATGTGCATTATTTTACACCACAAGATCAAAAGTCTTCTCTCTTTTCTTAAACTCCGTGCCCAGTCAAATGGGTTCACATATGTTGAAACGGAGGGAGTATTATTTTGATATGAAGATAAATAGTAGTAAAGACAATATCAGAAGATGACTCCAAGGCCTGCGAGCGCCAAGCAAGTATACCTTGAAATCTCCAAAATGTCTTAATCAACTCATTGGCGTCCAGCATGAGCAAAAGTACCTAAATCTACACAAAAATATGCAGAACCGTAGCATGAGTACACCACAATGGTACCCAGAAAGTATCAAGCCAAACTTTAATGGAGTAGTGACGAGGTCAGGTAAAGACGCCTACTAGACATAGAAACCTGAATACCATATTAATATAATCTAATATCGGAAAGTCAAAGCAGTAAATGACAACAAAGTAGATTATCAGTATAAGGTTAACAATGGAACTAAGATAAATAATGGCGACAAAAAGAGTGAACATATGCTAAAAATAAAAAATGATTAAATACAATCAAAATACAAGTGAAATGAGTGAAGGAAAAACAATAACCGTTCAAATCAACAAGCTATTCCGACATAGAATGTATAACAAAAATTACATTGAGGTACCATGCCTCATATTTTTATATTTCATAAGTCACAAATCATAATCTTCCTTATATGCCGCGTGAGCCTTGTATTTATTTTTAAAAATATTTTTTCCGAATTAGATTCACGCGCTTTATCCCACTTATCTCGTCGCGTGGCTTCAAGTGATTCCCTTACTAGGAACACGCACATAAATCTCACCTTATTTCGCAAGATGCGCATCAATGTCACCCCTTTTATACCGCCGCATGCGCATCACATCACAAAATAATATTCAACTCGAACCACATGTGTCCATATGCCACAACATTAGCCAAAACATCATCCCGATATCACCACAACACATAGCTCACGGGTCAACCACAATGTGTACAAGAATCTCAATAACAACCAAATAAACGGAAAATAACTAATCAAGGAAAGATATTTCAATAGTCAACAACTTCAACCACAAAACGTGTTGATAGATCTCAATAACTACAACTTCAATAAACTCGACAATGAAAGGTATTTCCATGAACTGTAAACTTCAACTCAAATGCATAACGTAAGCTCAACAATAAAAGAGATGGCATGAAATAACAACTATGACTAAAGGCATGCGAATAACTCAACAATGAAAGAGATAGCAGATAATAACAACTACTACTAAATGCATATAAGAGTAAACTCAACAATGGAAAATAGAACATGTAATAACAATTTCGATTAAAACATTTAAGAATAAACTTAACAATGAAAGATAGAACAAATAATAACAATTTCAATTAAATTCTTATAAGTAACCTAAGAGTCTAAACTGGCTAACTTTGACATGTAAGCCCGTGTACATCTCGTCACCTCATATACATATCTTTCACATAATTTCAAATAGTACAATTAATCTCAATCCTAAAGGGTGGTTCCCCAACACAAAGTCAGGCAAGATACGTACCTCAATTAGGCCAAATCAACACTCGAAAATAGCTTTTTCCTTAAATTTTCCACTGCACGGGTCAAATATAATTAAAAAACGACTTAATATCATCAAATAATGCAAGAGAGACCATATTCGATTAATAAAGTAAAGATCTTTACACAATTCCCGAAAGTCAACAAAATCCAACCCTATGCCTTCCAGGTCAAAATCAAGTCCAAGGGTAGATCTCGACTACCCATAACCCCAAGAGTCAATATATGTGTTTTGTTTTTAAATACGAGTCCAATTCAACTCTTAAATCTCAGATTTTTGTTTTTTAAAACATAGACAAAAATTCTCTAGATTATCATCAATAAAACTCATAAATAATCATGTAATATAATTGAAAATTGATCAAAATCACTGACCCAATAGTTGTAGGTGAAAAGCCCTCCTCAAAATCGCCTCATACCAAGTCTAGCATTCTAAAATATGAAAATGAGACTAAGTCCCAATGTTCAGTATTTTTGTTCAGATACAGGAGTCGCAATTGCGACCCTGGGTTCGCAATTGTGAACCCTCGCAAATGCAACCAATGACTCGCAAATGCGGTGCTAGACAACCTATGGAATGTCGCAAATGAGACACTGACTTCACAAATGCGAAGTTCATCCCTTCCGCAAATGCAATCAAATGATCGCAAATGCGACCTACCCAGCCTAAACCTAAACTTCAAAATTTTGAGTACTACATCACATTTGCGATACCTGAGTCCTCCCTGTTTACTTCATAATTGCGATGCTGGTGCTCGCAATTGCGATACCTGAGGCATCAGCAAACCAGCAACCTGGAATGAGTTCAAACCAACCCAAAATACGTCCCAAACTCACCCAAGCTCTCGGGGCTCCACACCAAAAATCTACACAAGTCTAAAAATATCATACGAACTCACTCGCGTGATCAAAATACCAAAATAACATTTCAAACCACGAATCGGACATCAAAACACATGAAATTCAAAAGGAAACTCAAGAATCTTTAAAATCACAACCATGCGTCCGATTCCTATCAATCCAACTCAGAATGACACCAGATTTTGCAAACTAGTTTGAATTAGTAAAACGGACATATTCCAAGTCCCAAAACCAAATTCTGAATCTGATAGCCATAAAGTCAAGATGCGGTCAAACTTACGAAATTTCTAAACCTTCAATTTGTCAACTTTCTGAAAAACAAGTCAAATCAATCTAGGAACCTTCGAATTCAACTTTGGGCATACGCCCAAGTCCAAAATTACGATACAAACTTATCAAAGCAACAAAAAACCGTTCTGAGGTCGCTTTCAAAAAGTCAAACCTAGGTCAACATTCCCAACTTAAGCTTTTCTAAACCAAGAACCAAATGGTCCAAATTATTCCAAAACTACCCCGAAACGAAATCAACCATTCCCGCCAGTCATAAAACCACAAATACACATACGGGAAACTTCAAAAGAAAAAATAAGGCTCAAATACATAAAACAATTGATTGGATTGTTACAGCTTCTATGGGCATTCTGCACAATTCAGGTAATGTTTTTCGGATTGTTACAGCTTCTATGGGCAATTCTGCACAATTCAGGTAATGTTTCTGCCAACCACGCAAAATTGTGTGCTTTTATCGCACGATTATGTGCTCTTAAGAGGAGTGATCTTCCGCTCTTTCTAGCTCCATTTGATTTTTATAATCTTCAAGCCTCCAAACGTGGTATGCTTTGCATGAATCTCATGAAAGTGACTATCCAAATTACCTTCTAACCAATTAGCGCGCAATTTTTTGGATGTGTCTTAGACTTGGAGCGAATCAACAGTCTAGTAACAATTTGAGATCATCTGCAATTTGCTCCGCTTTTTCGAGCTATCCAGGATCATATCACTAATAATAAAATGTTTGTTTAGATATAGATAATTTAATTTTCAAAAATAAACAGAGAGCGCGCTAAAGCACCTTGTCGTCTGCAAATTTCGTTCAAGTTAAAAAGGATTTTGAGACAAATTACAAATAAATCAACGTACTCGTTTAACATAGGCTTGCACTATCGCATAAACAAAAGCTTATTTGTTTGGCCATAGCCATCGTGACTTTGTTCTAGAAAACAATCCCTTTCTAGGAAATTTCTTACCTTTGCTGCTGGCTTATATATTTAATCCTTAAATTGGAAAAAGTATATTAGACAAACGCGTTTTTTCTTTCCCCGTTTAGACATTTCCTCCAACGCTTAGAACATTATCTCGTACTCAAAGCATTTTCTTGTACTCCTTCTGTTTAAAAAACAATGGACCTTTTGTTGTTTGGGGAGTCAAGATTTTTTTTTTTAAAATCATATTTTTTTGCAAATAATTTGAATTATTGACTATTGTGATTTATAATAATCTTTATGCAATTTCTAAATTACTAAATTTTATTTCAAAAAATTTAAAGAATTTATTTCCAAATTCACACTGAAAATTAGTCAATTTGATCCTCGTACTCCAAAAAAGTTCAAAAACATTAAAACGAAGGGAATATATATTAAAACATACTGGGGTTGAGCTAGTATGTAACATGCGAGTTTAGTCGAAACTTTAATCCAAACTTTGTAATTGTCTTAAAGAATTTATTTAATAATTATAAATTATTAATGCAAAATATAATAACTTAAAAGTACTAACACCAAAAAACATAAAATTCAAATGTAGGCTTTGCCTCTGCACCCAACCCCCATCCCAACACACCCTCCCTTCAGACCCACTTCATGGCAACCAATTTTTTGACAATTCCCCTGCTTCCCTCACTATCCCTTCTCCACGAACCCAACGTTATTACACGGCTACACTTATCCCCAACCCACTTCTGTATCAAATTACCATATAATTCCTTTCCATACATACTACTTGATCTGTTTTAACTTATGTGAATTTTTTTTTTGTCTGTGCTAAAAAGAATGATCTCTTTCCTTATTTGGAAATAATTTATTTTTATGCAATGATTATAGCCGCACAAAATATATGTGCATCATTTTACAACACAAGTTCAAAAGTCTTTTATCTTTTCTTAAATTTCATACACAATCAAATGAGTTCACATAAATTGAAATGGATGAAGTATAAAATTTAAGAATGTCACATGAATAACATATGATTAAAGTAACTCATAAAATAATCTCAACTTGCCGACCTTCAACCAAATATATTTTCTTCAATTTCTTCCACCCCTCTCGGTACTTGTTATCGTTGATCTTAAATATTTGTAACACAACTAATTTTTATAATGGAAAGAGATTATATGATAATTGAATTCTTTGGAAAAAAGTTAAGCCCCTTTTCTTAAGGAATAAGGTTTTCTTCTCCTATAAATAAAAGACTCCTTCCCCAATTATATCAGTTCTTGAGAATAAGAATCTACTATTTTACAAAGTCATACATATACTCGTATATTTATAAAAGGCATAATACCTTAAACCATCCATAAACTTGGCTCAGATTATGAATATCCTCCTCGAACTATGTCTGGTCTTAATTAGCCCCCTCAGCTTGGCCTTTTGACAGTCATTACCCCCCTAGATGCTGATGTGACAAAAAATGTGGGTGTACTCACCTGCCACGTGGATTTTTCTGTCTATATGGCATTTTGTTTGAAAAATAAATTTTTTTTTTTTACCTTTTTAAGAATATTACCTTTTAGATAAAAATTTTAGAATACAACTTATAATAAAACTTGGATAGAACTACATTATTTAGGCTAAATATTTTTATTTGGCCAAAAATAATAAAGTTTTAGCTAATTTTTTATTGAATGTAAGCTGAAATAATGATTTATACAATTAAAATAAATATTTGAGGCATCTAAAAAGTTATAAAAAATACATAGTTTGAAATTAACTATTTTGGCTATAATTTTTTATATAGCTCTAAATTTTATATATAT
>MU747988.1:261544-323634 GCA_026770625.1 Nicotiana glauca | reverse complement strand
TTTTTATTTCTTCTTTTGATGCAATGACTATTTATTTCAACTATGTATTTTTTATAACTTTTTAGATGCTTTGAATATTTATTTAAATTGTATAAATCTTTATTGTCAGGTCAAATTCAACAAAAGATTAACTAAAATTTTATTAGTTTTGGCCAAATAAAAATATTTACCCTAAATAATATAGTTATATCCAAGTTTTATTATAAATTTTATTCGAAAAAAATTATCTAAAAAAGTAATATTCTTAAAAAGGTAAAAAAAAAATTATTTAAAAAAAATGTTACATAGACAGAAAAATCCACGTGGCAGACGAGTGTACCCACAATTTTTGCCACATCAGCGTCTGGGGGGTAATGGCTCTCAAAAGGGCAAGTTGAGGAAGGTAAAGGCCAGACATAATTCGGGGAGGATACTAATAATCTGAGCCAAATTTAAATGTAGGGATGGTTTAAGGTATTTTGACATTATAAAATGTTAAGATCATTTGACTTATCTCTTCCTTATTTTTACCAAGTCATGAGATAGTAGCTGAATCAGACGACCTATTTGACGATTCTTCCAGCCTGCCAATTGCCATTCAACCCACGACTTCAATTTCTCAACCCGCGTCTTCTTCTTCCTTCCTTCCTCTTTCTCTTCCACCCTTACAAAACCTCCTCCATATTATTCCAATTCACCAATTTCCGAAAACTCAAATCCAATCTCAAAATGAATGATCTATTTTCAGGATCTTTCTCTCGTTTCAGAGCTGACGATCAATCCGACTCTCACGCCATAGAAATGGGAGACATTACTGGCGGAGTCAATCTCGACAAATTCTTCGAAGATGTTGAAGCCATTAAAGACGAACTCAAAGGCCTCGAGAAAATCTATTCTCAACTCCAAACTTCCCACGAAAAAAGCAAGACTCTGCACAACGCTAAAGCCGTTAAAGATCTAAGATCCAACATGGATAATGACGTTTCCATGGCATTGAAGAAAGCCAAATTCATCAAAGTTCGTCTCGAAGCCTTAGACAGATCGAATGCAGCGAATCGAAGCCTCCCTGGATGTGGACCCGGAAGTTCATCTGACAGGACAAGAACTTCAGTAGTCAACGGATTGAGGAAGAAACTCCAAGAGTCCATGAATCAGTTCAACGAGCTAAGGCAAAAGATGGCATCTGAATATAGGGAAACAGTTCAACGACGATATTATACTGTCACTGGAGAAAATCCTGATGAAGCAGTTCTTGATACACTCATATCTACAGGTAATATATTTGAGTTGTAATTGACATAATAGTATTATACTCCTTCCGTCCCAATTTCGGGTTCAACCTATTAGATCAAATCAACAAATACGTCATAAACTCAAACCATTTAAACTTGGACGAATTAAATACCCGACCCGTTAGATCACATCAATAAACGAGTTACAACTCAACCTATTTAAACTTGGACGAATTGAACAGGTTACTCAAAAATGAGTTTGATTTTCACTCTACAGGTCAAAGCGAGACATTCTTGCAAAAGGCAATACAAGAGCAAGGGAGAGGACAAGTGATGGATACAGTTATGGAAATTCAAGAAAGGCATGAAGCTGTGAAGGAATTGGAAAGGAATTTGAAAGAACTGCACCAAGTATTCTTGGACATGGCTGTTTTGGTTGAAAGTCAAGGAGCTCAACTTGATGATATTGAGAGCCAAGTGAATAGGGCTAATTCTTTCGTTAGAGGGGGTGCTCAGCAACTGCAGGTGGCAAGGAAGCACCAGAAGAACACTAGAAAATGGACTTGTTTTGCTATTATTCTTCTGCTCATCATCATTTTGGTGGTGGTTCTTTCTATTCAGCCATGGAAGAAATGAGAGAGAGCTGAGAATTTGTCTATGGTCAAAGGTCTTTGCTTTCATCTGGTGGACCCCTTCAATGTTTTGAATATTCTAAATTTTATATTTTATTATTTTAGCCATGCTTATTATTTTGTGTTATTTTGGAATATTTTTTTTTTTAGTTTTTAATGTGGGGAAGAGTAAACTGGATGTGGGTCGATGTGCTATTTAGAGAAATACTTGGAGTTCTCTTTTTGTAATTATTGCTGTATTTAGAGTATAATTCTTTTTCTACTTGTTCGCAGGTTATTTTGTTTGCTTAATTATATTTTCATTTAGATTTAAGTTATTCTTTTCTTGTTTAGCTTGGGTTTTTCTAAATTGATGTTTCTCGACATTTTGCCTCACTTGGATTTAAGTCATGCTTCTCGGGTAACTTATCTTAGATTTTGCTAAATTGATATTTATAGACATTGTATTTATTTCAAATGCATTACATGGACCGATTTGGTTCGGTTTTTATCAAAACCAAACCAAACCAACTATATCGGTTTGGATTGGTTTGGTTTTGTTGGATTTTCGGGTTTTCGAGTTTTTTATTACTTACATATTATTTCAATCTTACTTTGGTAAATATTTGATAAGTATACATCTATTTAATTAAAAATATAAATAGTTGACAAACATATTATCAATTAAAATATTCACTTTCGGGTTATCCGAATTTAGTAATTAAACATAAAAATCAATATGATATCTAAATATTAATAACTACTTCACATTCGAAAAAGATATAAGAATTTAATACATCTTAACATATGATATGAATATGTAAGAACAAAGAGATAGACGTATTTTAGTAACACTTGATAAAAAAATGATCATACAGCTCATTATTTAAGGTCAATAAATATGGAACACTTCATATTCTATTAAAATTTATATCCCATAGAGAATCCCAAATATTTCTAGATATTTTTTTATATTTTTTTTTATAAATCTTAAATAATATATATAAAAATTATATATTTATATGTCGGATTGGTTCGGGTTTTTTCATTCAATACCAAACCAAATCAAACCAAACCGAGTCGGATTTTTTAATCTGTTTGGTTTGACTTTTTGGTTTGGTAGGATTTTTTGGTTCGGTTTATACACCCCTACCTAAGAGGCTGAAGACAAACACCAATTTTGCTGAATTATATCCTAGTAAGCGCAGTTTATTAATTATCACAAATAGATCATACCACCAAATTATTAATGAGATAATTGGATTATATTAGACTAGGAGTGACAAACGGGCGGGGCGGGTTGAGTCGGATAAGAGCCAATCGAAAACTAAATATTAACTGGCGATTTAACTCTTGGAGTTATTGTATTGGTAGAAATCCGACCATACGACAACCACGGGGCTAGCCCCATCCTAATCAACTTATAATGAATGGTCAATGCCATTGACTTTTAACTCATGATAGTTGTTCTTAAGACGAACAAGGGGGTCACGGCCCTTTCGCAACAAGAGGACATCTCCTCGACCAAACTACAACAACTCGTGATCAGCTCACAGAGCTTGAAGCTATAAATACCAAGAAAGAGAACCTTCAAATGGGGCTTCTTCTCCTATACAACTCTGAATAGATAAGAATGGAGAAATACGCTCCATGAATAGGGTGACGAACAAGACAACTGCAAGATCCTGAACCTCTTTAAGGAGAGGCAGGTCAAGCTACTATGATGAATAAAATCCTATTTGTATCATTCTCCAATTGATTATTCATATATCCCAAATTTACCTTCTGATTCAGTGATTAATTGTGATTGGCTATGATTTACCCTTAATTTATTTCGATTGATTTGCTCGAAAAGTATTTGATAACTTTTCAGTCAAACAATTTGGCGCCGTCTGTGGGGATTTCCTAGCGAAATCACATAGTTTCTTCCTGGACCGAAGCCAAAGAAACGTCCAAAAAGAAAGCAACCCAACTCACACAAGCCAAAGGAAGCGCATCGAGCACGGAATACCCGAATGCATCAAAGGAGACTAACATCCTCTACCCAGTTAATCTTGAAAAAGCCTAAACGAGAAGAAGAAGCCCCTCATTCTACCTCAGGACAGAACTTTGAAGCATTTCCCTTACCCCTAACATGGTGCTAGGCCATAACCCGTCACAGGGATGTTTCAGGCCAGGGATCGAAAATCATCCAAAAGCAACGCAACTGGGACTGGAGCTAAGCGCCTCCATCATCAAATGCAGAAACTTCGAGCTTGTTCGAACAGAGAAAAAAGGCTAAGTGTCTTCACCATCAAAGTAAGTTCGACCTCATTCGAAATGAAATAAGGCTAAGTGCCTTCGCCATCAAAGTAAGTTTGACCTCAGTCAAACTAGAAATAAGGCTAAGTGCCTTCGCCATCAACATAAGTTCGACCTCGTTCGAACTGAGAAGAAGGCTAAGTACCTTCGCCATCAACGTAAGTTCGACCTCAGTAAAACTGGGAATAAGGCTAAGTGCCTTATGCCATCAACATAAGTTCGACCTCCATCGAACTGGGACTAAGGCTAAGTGCCTTCACCATCAAAGTATGTTCGATCTCAGTCATATTGGGACTAAGGCTAAGTGCCTTAGCCATCAAAGTAAGTTCGACCTCAGTCGAACTGGGAGTAAGGCTAAGTGCCTTCGCCATGAATGTAAGTTCGACCTCAGTCGAACTGGGAATAAGGCTAAGTGCCTTCGCCATCAACATAAGTTCGACCTCGTTCGAACTCAAAAGAAGGCTATGTGCCTTCGCTATTAACGTAAGTTTGACCTCAGTAGAACTAGGAATAAGTCTAAGTGCCTTTGCCATCAAAGTAAGTTCGACTCCAGTCGAACTGGGAATAAGGCTAAGTGCCTTCGCCGTCAAATGCAGCAAGTTCGACCTCGTTCGAACTGAGAATAAGGCTAAGTGCCTTCGCCATCAAAGTAAGTTCGACCTCAGTCGAACTGGGAATAAGGCTAAGTGCCTTTGCCATCAACATAAGTTCGACCTCGTTCGAACTGAGAAGAAGGCTAAGTGCCTTCGCCATCAACGTAAGTTTGACCTCAGTAAAACTAGGAATAAGGCTAAGTGCCTTTGACATCAACATAAGTTCGACCTCAGTCGAACTGAGACTAAGGCTAAGTGCCTTCGCTATCAAAGTATGTTCGATCTCAGTCATACTGGGACTAAGGCCAAGTGCTTTCGCCATCAAAGTAAGTTCGACCTCAGTCGAACTGGGAATAAGGCTAAGTCCTTCGACATCAACATAAGTTCGACCTCAATCGAACTAGGACTAAGGATAAGTGCCTTCGCCATCAAAGTAAGTTTGACCTCATTCGAACTGGGAGTAAGGCTAAGTGCCTTCGCCATCTACGTATGTTCGACCTCAGTCGAACTTTGAATAAGGCTAAGTGCCTTTGCCATCAACATAAGTTCGACCTCACTCGAACTGGGACTAAGGCTAAGTGCCTCCGTCATCAAATGCAGCAAGTTCAACCTTGTTCGAACTGAGAATGAGGCTAAGTGCCTTCGCCATCAAAGTAAGTTCGACCTCAGTCGAACTAGGAATAAGGCTAAGTGCCTTCGCTATTAACATAAGTTCGACCTCGTTCGAACTCAAAAGAAGGCTAAGTGCCTTCGCCATTAACGTAAGTTTGACCTCAGTAGAACTAGGAATAAGTCTAAGTGCCTTTGCCAGCAAAGTAAGTTCGACTCCAGTCGAACTAGGAATAAGGCTAAGTGCCTTCCCGTCAAATGCAGCAAGTTCGACCTCTTTCGAACTGAGAATAAGGCTAAGTGCCTTCGCCAACAAAGTAAGTTCGACCTCAGTCGAACTGGGAATAAGGCTAAGTGCCTTTGCTATCAACATAAGTTCGACCTCGTTCGAACTGAGAAGAAGGCTAAGTTCCTTCGCCATCAACGTAAGTTCGACCTCAGTCGAACTGGGAATAAGGCTAAGTGCCTTCGCCATCAACATAAGTTCGACCTCACTCGAACTAGGACTAAGGCTAAGCACCTCCGTCATCAAATGCAGCAAGTTCGACCTCGTTCGAACTGAGAATAAGGCTAAGTGCCTTTGCCATCAACATAAGTTCGACCTCGTTCGAACTCACAAGAAGGCTAAGTGCCTTCGCCATCAATGTAAGTTTGACCACAGTCGAACTGGGAATAAGGCTAAGTGTCTTCGCCATCAAAGTAAGTTCAACCTCAGTAGAACTGGGAATAAGGCTAAGTGCTTTCGCCATCAACATATGTTCGACCTCAATCGAACTGGGACTAAGGCTAAGTGCCTTCGCCATCAAAGTAAGTTCGACTCCAGTCGAATTGGGAATAAGGCTAAGTGCCTTCGCCGTCAAATGCAGCAAGTTCGACCTCGTTCATATTGAGAATAAGGCTGAGTGCCTTCGCCATCAAAGTAAGTTCGACCTCAGTCGAACTGGGAATAAGGCTAAGTGCCTTCACCATCAACATAAGTTCGACCTCGTTCGAACTGAGAAAAGGGATAAGTGCCTTCGCCATCAACATAAGTTCGATCTCAGTCGAACTGGGAATAAGGCTAAGTGTCTTCGCCATCAACATAAGTTCGACCTCAGTCAAATGGGACTAAGGCTAAGTGCCTTTGCCATCAAATTAAGTTCGACCTCAGTCGAACTGGGAGTAAGGCTAAGTGCTTTCGCCATCAACGTAAGCTCGACCTCAGTCGAACTGGGAATAAGGCTAAGTGCCTTCGCCATCAAAGTAAGTTCGACCTCAGTCGAACTGGGAATAAGGCTAAATGCCTTCGCCATCAACATAAGTTCGACCTCTTTCGAACTGAGAAGAAGGCTAAGTGCATTCGCCATCAACGTAAGTTCGACCTCAGTCAAACTTGGAATAAGGATAAGTGTCTTCGCCATCAACATAAGTTCGACCTCAGTCAAACTGGGACTAAGGATAAGTGCCTTCGCCAACAAAGTAAGTTCGACCTCAGTCGAACTGGGAATAAGGCTAAGTGCCTTTGCTATCAACATAAGTTCGGCCTCGTTCGAACTGAGAAGAAGGATAAGTTCCTTCGCCATCAAAGTAAGTTCGACCTCAGTCGAACTGGGAATAAGGCTAAGTCCTTCGACATCAACATAAGTTCGACCTCAATCGAACTAGGACTAAGGGTAAGTGCCTTCGCCATCAAAGTAAGTTTGACCTCATTCGAACTGGGAGTAAGGATAAGTGCCTTCGCCATCAATGTAAGTTCGACCTCAGTCGATCTTGGAATAAGGCTAAGTGCCTTCGCCATCAACATAAGTTCGACCTCAGTCGAACTCGGACTAAGGCTAAGCGCCTCCGTCATCAAATGCAACAAGTTCAACCTATTTCAAACTGAGAATAAGGCTAAGAGTCTTCGCCATCAAAGTAAGGTCGACCTCAGTCGAACTGGGAGTAAGGCTAAGTGACTTCGCCATCAACGTAAGTTGGACCTCAGTCGAATTGGGAATAAGGCTAAGTGCCTTCGCTATCAACATAAGTTCAACCTCACTCGAACTAGGACTAAGGCTAAGTGCCTCCGTCATCAAATGCAGCAAGTTCGACCTCGTTCGAACTGAGAATAAGGCTAAGTGCCTTCGCCATCAAATTCAGTAAGTTCGACCTCGTCTGAACCGAGACTAAGGCTAGGTGCCTTCGCCATCGAATGTAATTAGTTCGACCTCATTCGAACCGAGAATAAGGCTAAGTGCCTTCGCCATCAAAATAAGTTCGACCTCAATTGAACTGGGTCTGGGGCCAAGATTCCTCGCCATAAGACGACAATTCCACCTCGCTCATATCGTGACGAAGGATAAGAACCGTCATCAGTTAAGGGCTTATACACCAACCCTCGTCGAACTCAAAAAGTCAACACTTCAAGTTTGCTAAGAAAAAAAAGAGAAGAAAAAGAAGGTATGAAATAGGCGCAAGACAAACGACGAAAATGGAAATTCATTTATCCACAAAGTTAGAATGCGGGTCATCCCCGCTTACACCCGGCCAGGGCCGGTTGACATAAGAAAAACAAAAAAAAACAACAATGTACGAACGCCAACCGGCGAACAGAACAAAGAAAAAACCAAGAACAAATTTTTTCACTCGACGCCACCCTCGCCAGCACTCGTACCATCGTCAGCCTCGGGCGTCGCCACATCATAACCATAATCAGCACAGGCCTCACGAGCCTTCTAACGTGCCACCTCGAAAGCTGCCTCGGTCACAGTACCTGCTTCCCACAAGTTCTTGAAGATATCGCGTTGAGCTTTAGCATAGACCCAAAGTTCATGGGCCTGGTTGAGAACAGCAGTGTGTGACGACCCAGCTTGGTTCTGCAGCCGCTGGCTCTCCTCCTCCAAGGCCGCAATCTGATCCGACAGAACTTGGGCCTCCTGGTCAAAGACATTAATCCGCTCCTCGAGCCCCTCTTCCCTAAAGGCCGCACTAGTCCTCTCTGTCTCTCGTTCAGCCTCATGAACGCGGATCGCCTCCTCCAACGCCCTGGCCCTCGTCGAGGCATCCCTCTCCCGGAGTTTCAAGGCAGCAATCTCACCCTACAGCGCCACCAACTTCCCGCTCCACTCCAACAGCCATTTCCGCCGCTTTGACCTGGTTCTGCTCCGACTCCAACTCCATCTCCCTCAACTTACCCTGCAGGTGCGCACATTCAGCAGAGACTCCCCTTCCCACCTCTAGCTCCTCATCCTTCATATGAATTCGCTTCTCGAGCACAATTTTTCTACCAAGCGCTTGCAGCAGCTCTTGGTCCCGCTTTTCCAGCTCCGCGCCCAGAGCTCGATTACAAGGGTCGTTCCTTAATCGCTCGTGCAGCTCTCGGCACCTGTCACGGTAACGATGATATTTGCCCAGCATCTGCAGGAAGATCCTCGAACCGACGTTGGCTCTGCGAATGCTCTCCACCTCCAGCAAGTAAGTCTGCAAAACAAGGAGAACAATTAAAACTAAAGCCCAGGCTAAGACAAGGAAAAAACAACCGGAATCGCGCTACGTACCCTCAGGCCCATCATGGCCACTTCATTCATCACCTCAACATCAGAAACGCTCCTTAGGGACGCATTCTCAGCCTCCGAACGTAACAACTCAAATTGTGACACCAAGCTACTTCCTTGGGTCAGCAGGTTCAAATCTGAAGAAACTTCAATGAAACGGGCCAGCCCCCTGCGCGAACTGCAGAGTTGGTGACGCCCTCCTCAAACATGCGGACGTCGTCGGGGTCCAAATCAGACTCAGACTCGTACTCGTCCCCCACCATATTTTTTCCCCTCTCCGCCGCCAAGGGTCCAGAACCACCTATCGCGGCCAACAGAGTTGTGTTCAAGGTCATAACGACGACCTCTAGAGATTGACCCTCCGCCTCAGCAGCGGGAGCTTCCGACCGGGTCTCCAAAACGTCAACATTCTCTTGGCTTAAACTGACAGGGGAAACTTCGACTAATTGCTCCCCCCCCCCAATGGCAGACTCCACAACAACTTCCCTCTCTAACTCCGCTGGTGGAGAATCCAAATTGATCACCGTTCGAGGAGCCGCCAAAAATGCTACCCTCCGCCTTTTTGATAGACCTTCTTCCTCTTCGTTTGATGGTGAGCCAGTCCGAGGGCGGGCAGTCCCAGACGGCCCCACGTCCTGAGACGCAACCCGTGTCGGAGAGGTGGCCACCGATGATTTGACCGATGCTTCCCTCGATACCGGACGAGGCATAGGTGCTGCAGTACGTCGAGCAGATACAACCGGTCGCTAGAAAGCTAACTGAGGAGCTCTGACACGGCGAGTTCTCCCTAACCACAACAAACAAACGTTCGATGAATAAAGTCAAAATAAGGCAGAACAGAAATGAAGTAGGACCACTATTTCACCTGTCAGGGGCCTGCGTCCGTGTCTTTCCCAAAAAGTCGACCAGGTGCGAATCCCCACAGTATGAGGAAGCACGGCCTCGACCCATTCCCGAATCCCCTCCAAAGGAGGCGGCGGCATCTTTTCAGCTACAAAACATTAAAGTAAATCAACAACTACAAACACAAGATGTAAAGAAGGTCAAAACAGGGCATTTTTCCCAGTCGGGAATGAGAACTTACGTGCAAAGTTCCAAACTTCTGGGAACCCGCTCGGGTCCGCCACCAGGTGCTCAGTCCGGATATAGAAGAAATTTTCAAAGAAGCGATGGTTGGTCCTGTCGTCCATCCCGACCACCAATACCCTTAACCCTCAGGGGCGCGCATGGATCATGGTGCCGCGGATCTTTTGAGGAGCAAAGAAGCTAAGCACGTGCCTCAGAGTGACCTCCCTACCGGCTAGCTCCGCGTACTTGATAAACATGAGAAATATTTTACAGAGGTAAGGAGAAAGTTGGGCCGGACACACCTCATAATAACGACAAAAGTCGACCACCAGCATTGGAAGCAGGAGTGTGTAACCCACTAGGAAGGGCTAAGCATAGAAAAAGCAATACCCTCGACGGTCGATTTGAACCCTATCCTCAGTCTTCGCAAGCGCGATCTCGACGTAGCGTGGAATATGCCACTGCTCCCGCATCTGCACTATCCCCACTTCCCTCATTAGAGAAGCAATGTCCACCTGATCTACGCCGCCCGGTGCGCCAAAATCCATCACCGGATTTCTCGGACGAGGCAGAACTTCATTGACTGAAGGAACTTCTTCACATTCCATCAGCTTTGAGTTCTCAGTTGACTGAGCGGGATTTTCAACCACTGGAGAGTTAGCCGGAAGATTACCGCGAGAAGAAGTTCCTGCCATAATTGACTCACGAGCGAGAGAAAGAAGAGCTATTATGGGAGAAACGAGGAGATCAATGATGATAACGATCAAAAGAGGAGAGAAAAATGCAATTTAGCAGGAGGAAAGGTTTCTCAGGATTTCTCTTGAAAGAACGATGAATGTGCTAAAGGCAAATGACAAACCCTCTCTATTTATAAGAAGCGGACTCTGCCTTCACCAAACCCAATAGTCATCATTAATACATGACTGGGCACGAAACGATTCGATTTCATGGAAACGTGTGCCATTATGAACGACTGCGCGAAATGGCGCTTCACTTGCCGACCGACGTTTCAGTTCCGAAACCGCCATAACGGTACGTAAACATCGAAGAGGTGCCCCCCGGCCTCCTCGGAATTCTTAATGCCATTGATAAACGAAAGATGAGTCCGTTTCCTCCTGTTTATGCCACACTATCTGTCCACCGAGGTTGGCACAGACATGACCCCGACGAACGGAGGGACTAACTGTATTGGTAGGAATCCGACCATACGACAGCCACGGGGCCAGCCCCGTCCTAATCAACTTATAACGAATGGTCAATGCTGTTGACTTTTAACTCATGACAGCTGTTGTTAAGACTAACAAGGGGGTCACGATGCTTTCGCGACAAGAGGACATCTCCTCGACCAAACTACAACAACTCGTGACCAGTTCACAGAGCTTGAAGCTATAAATACCAAGAAAGAGAACCTTCAAAAGGGGCTTCTTCCCTTACACAACTCTGAATAGATAAGAATGGAGAAATACGCTCCATGAATAAGGTGATGAACAAGACAACTGTAAGATCCTGAACCTCTTTAAGGAGAGGCAGGTCAAGCTACTATAATGAATAAAATCTTATTTGTATCATCCTCCAATTGATTATTCATATATCCCAAATTTACCTTCTGATTCAGTGATTAATTGTGATTGGCTATGATTTACCCTTGATTTATTTCGATGATTTGCTCGGAAAGTATTTGATAACTTTTCAGTCAAACAGTTACGACGCTAAAATCTAGTTAGTCGGTGCAATTCCAATTGAAGAACTCGTGGCCATCATATTTCAATTTTTTTTTCTAAATTGTTGTTCCGAGATATATAAATTATTATGTGGCGTTAATTTAATTCTTTCTTGCATAAACGCTAATGGAAATTTACGATTAAAGTTGCATTTGTTTAAAAACTTGGAAGTACGCCACCTAAGATATACAAGTCTAGGATTTGATTGGACTAGATCTCTACTTCTACAGTGGTGATATTCCCCTCTCCAAATCTAATCAATCGGCTCTAAGATTGACTTAATGGGAGGAATCATACCCTCTCAATGACTGGTCCAGTGCTAAAGAAGATGGTCCGCATTTAATGGAAAAGGAAAAGTTTAAATCAATTGTGTCTGATTTTTAAATTTATAGATCATATCAAACCATCAAAAGTAAGGTTTTTCAATCTCCATTATTCACCGATTTTTCAGATTTTTTTGGGTGCAATCTTCGTAGCACAAAATATATGACTTATGCTTCAAATATTTCTTTGGTTCTAATAGGATACAAGTATACAACTATATAAGGTATTACCCAAGAAAATGGCACAAAACAATGTGAGATGAGCCATGCCATTGTACCAAAATATTCAATAATAAAACTAATATTATAACATAAAATAATTATAGCTAATTAACAAGTCATAATAAAAATGAACATAATCAAAAAGTACTAAATCATGTTAAAATAAGTTTCACTGATATATGTACTGAGTATTAGTAGTAACTTGATTAATCAATTAAGAAAATAGGCTATGTATTTTTACTATCTAAATCAATGCATAACTAAAAAAAGAAGATATCTGTCATTCATAGTGTTAGAATTGAAATTCTTTTGATAGCATAACAATTGATTTGGTTATACTTTGGGTCTTTTGAGTTGCTAACATTTATAAGCTATAAATCATATTGGACCATTCAAAGATTCTAATTCCAGGCTTGAAATAATACGTTAATAGAGAGAACTATTAAAAAAGTTTAAGAAATATTTATAAACTAGTATTACAATAAATACTTTTATGTATATAATATTTTTAAAACTTGTATACATGTAATGTCGGGTTAATTTGGTTTCGGTTTGACGTTTTTTAGTTAAAACCAAACTAAACCGGTTATGGTCGAGTTTTTTTTTTTTTTTCAATGCCAAATCATAATCGGGTTTTTTTAATCCGATTTGACTTGAATTATTGGTTTGGTGCAGTTTATTGGTTTCATTTGTAAACCCCTATGAAAAATTATGGAGTGTCTAGGAGATAGAGGTACAAAGTTGTTCTTGTTATATGGATAGAGTAGAGTGTAACAGTAATTATTAAGAAAATATAATGAGATCTAATATATAAGACAATATGCAAAATGATATCTGAATGATATATAAATTGGATGCTTCCAAGTTCCAATCATGAGTTAGTTGAATGAAGGTAATAATTCATCAAATGTCAAATCAGACGTAGAAAATTTGAATGGAAGAAATAGGTCGCCAAAACAATTTCTTAGGTATCTATCTTAGTTACCCACCTTCCATGAGTATGAACGGCAAATGGGTGTTAGTATAAAGAATTGTTTCGAGTCATAAACATGAAATATTAGGGTCAAATTGTAACATCTTCTACCCGCCGTCACAAGGCGGCTCTACAAAAAGAAAAAAAGGACCCTCGAATCACCTGTTTCAGATGGAATCCTAAGATATTTCAATCATCTAATTGTACGTTCAGATATGATTCCTTCAACAGATAATATGGTAGGATAGATAAAGATCTTTTATCCTTAATCGCTTCGAAATAAAGAAATTTCTAATAGGGATCGGTTCCCCTTTAATAGAGCCTACGTGACTCAAATTTAAATTAATTGAATCGATGTGTGCTACATACAGAATAGTTATGAAATGTTAGCAATATAACGTTTAGGCGAATAGTACCCTGCGCATAGATGAGGTTGGTCGGTCAACTTCTAATCAATATTGATAGTCGACTTGATGGCTTTAAATTGAGAAATTTCTACAAACCAATCTCCAAATACCTTGAAGTTTTAAGCTGAGCAGGACTAAGACCGAATACGTGAAGTTCAAGTTCAACGGTGTGTTGGGTGAAGCGGGCGTGGACGTGAGGCTTGACTCTCAAGTCATCCCCAAGAAAAGGAGCTTCAAGTACCTGGTGTCGATTATTCAGGGGGATGGGGATATTGACGAGGATGTCACCCACCGTATAGGAGTAGGGTGGATGAAATGGATGCTGAGATGGATATGTGGGCACACTAAGTTAGATAAGATTAAAAATGAAGATATTCGGGTGAAGGTGAGCGTGACTTCCATGGAAGACAAGATGCGGGAAGCTAGGCTTAGATGGCTCGGCCACGTGAAGAGGAGAAGCCTGGACGCACCGGTAAGGAGGTGTGAATGAGAAAAGGTAGAGGGCGGCCTAAGAAATATTGGAGAGAGGTGATCAGGCAGGACATGGTGCGGTTGCAGATTTCTGAGATGGATGTGTAGGCACACTAAGTTAGATAAGATTAAGAATGAAGATAATCGGGTGAAGGTGGGCGTAGCTCCCATGGAAGACAAGATGCGGGAAGTTAGGCTTAGATGGCTCAGCCACGTGAAGAGGAGAAGCCTGGACGCACCGGTAAGGAGGTGTGAACGGCTGGTCTTGACGGGTATGAGAAGAGGTAGAGGACGACCTAAGAAATTAAATATTGGGGAGATGTGATCAGGCAGGACATGGTGCGGTTGCTGATTTCCGAGGACATGAACCTTGATAGGAAGTTGTGGAGGTCGAACATTAGGGTTGTAGGTTAGGAGATAAGAGGCTAGTATGATAGTGTTTTAGGCTGCTAGTGGCTCCGATTGTGGTTAATACTTCATTAGGGTCATGAGTTAGGCTGTAGTATGTTTAGTGGCCCTTTGCGTACACTTCTGGTAATCTACTCGTAAGTGGTGGAGGCAGGATCTCCACGAAGGAGGTTCACGATTTTTTTTTTTTTTTTTTTTTTTGTAAAACTACTGGGAATTGAACCTATAACCTTATAAAAGTCTTGAACCCCCTTGACCACTAAAATACACTTTTGGGTTGTGTTAAGAGGGTTCAAAATATATATATACAGTGTAATTTTCGGCAACGAGGGTTCGGTCCTTCCGTCCCCTTAAATCCGCCCCATCCGCCCCTTCTCGTAACTTCACTTGGCTGCATAACTTCTCAATCTTGTGAACATAATTATTTGGTAAACAACTCTTACATCTCAATTATTTGTTCGGATTGTTATATGGATCCCGAAGAACTAAAAATAGTAACAGTGGTTGAAATAAAAAATAACAAGAAAACACTCGCATACCGTTTATATTTTTTTCGGGTTTGAGGACTTCAACTGTAGGGTGGTAAGCTCTCTGCCTTCTATTGTTGAGGTGGACAGTTCAAACTCTTATCAATAGTATTGTATTCCTTCCCCTTTTTTCCGCCCCCGAACCCTATGTAACAAAACAATAAAATAAAAAAAAAGACCTCAAAAGTAATTTCAGCAGAGGTCTCATTGGGCTTCTTCAAATATGGATAACAACTTTTTCTCCCTAAATTCTTGTTCAAATTTTGCTTTGAATACCTAGTTTACTTGCTGTTAGTTCTTTTTGTCAAGCTCGAATATATTTGGAAAATAAAAATAAGGGAGTTATGTAAAATATATATAAGATTCATATCATCAAACGAACAATAGACCCTTGTGATCCAGTTCTTCCCCGAATCTCGCGCATAACGAAAACTTAATGCACCGGCCTACTCATTTTTCATATCATCAAGACAAAACCTTAGGGTCAGAAAGTATATGGCTACATATTTAACCCAAAATCACATTTATATTAGTTAGACTAAAGAGAAAAACCTTCATGCCGACTTTTGGGTTGATAAAAGTAAAAATGTCGTACAAGGAAATTCGTTATCAAAAATATCATTCTTCTAATTGGAATAAAACAAAAAGAAATTCGGTTACTTGCCCCTTTTTATTTCTCATGTTTTAGCACATTTAGAATTTTTTTTAGCAAGAATGAGTCAATATTAGCAAAAGTTATGTATCTGATATTCGGATTAATTCATATATTCCACGTTGACTTGATGTAAAATATGTTTAAGAGCCCGTTACATGGTCATCGTGATGAGAGTGTCACCGTTTTCAAAACTGGAATCTGCAGGTATTTTAAATCAAGTTCATGGAATCACGGATACTGTTTCTCTTTTCCCAAACTGAACTTATTTAATAAGACAAACCAACTAACTACTGGAATGTCTTAGAGTAAATTAATAAGTAGTTACAGGAAATCAATTCAAGGAAATTAAAGGAAGCTTAGGGTGTGTTTGGTACGAAGGAAAATATTTTCCTAGAAAATGTTTTCATGGAAAATGAGTAATTTTATGACTGATTTCCCCTTGTTTGATTGGTAAGTGAAAAGACAAAGAGGGGTTGCTCTGATGGTAAGCAACTCCCACTTCCAACCGAGAGGTTGTGAGCTTGAGTCTCCCCAACAGCAAAGGTGAGAAGTTCTTGGAGGGAAGGATGCCGGGGGTCTATTTGGAAACAACCTCTCTACCCTAATAAGGTCTGCGTACACACTACCCTCCCCAGACACCCACTAAGTGGGATTATACTAGATTGTTGTTGTTGTTGATTGGCAAGTGAAAAACTTTTTTCGAAAAATATTTTCTAATATTTGGTTAGAGAGTAGAAACTTTTAACATTTAAACCAATCAAACATGGAAAATTAGAAAATATTTTTCGAAAAGTGTTTTCCTTCGTACCAAACACACCCTTAGTTCCAACTTACAATGACTACTTCCTAAAAAATTAGTAACACTTACGTAAGAGTGTTAGGAGAATCCCCGAAAAAACATTAAAAAAAATTTTTTCCAACAGATAATACTAATTAGAATGACCAAAAATATAATAGTGTTCATCATATAATAAGGAAGCAAGACACCTTATAGGTAACAACAACAACAACAACTAACCAGTATAATCCCACAGAGTGAGGTCTGGGAAGGGTAATATGTACGTAGACCTTACCCCTACCCCGAAAGGGTAGAGAGGCTGTATCCGAAAGACCCTCGGCTCAGAAAAAAGGAAAAGAGAAGAAGACAATTCATTAGTCACTCTAGTAGAAACCATAATAGTAACAGAAGCATAACAACCAAAAGATAAACGACATGCAATAACATTAACCAGTAACACCTTATAGGTAATTGAACTGAAATATTTGTGTAAAATTTTGATTTACAATTATAATTTACTGCAGACAATCAGAAATAAAATTTTAAAATATAGAATGAGTTATGATATAAGGAACTATAAAGTAGCTGAATATGTGAGCATTGAGCATTTTGCATGAGTATCTCTATTGATTCTAGCGATGAGTTACCTTACAATCAAAATACATTTGGTAACTGTGCATTTTGAAAATGTACAGGCAATATAGCAACACAGCTTACCTGCATCAAGTGACAGTCCAATTAATAGCAGACAATAACTGGTGCAAAAAGAAGCAGATGCCGCAAGAAGGTTACATAAGCTGGAAAAAGCATGTCTTTGCCGCATATAAAACTCTACATTACTCCAAATGGCTAATTCTGTTATGAATCTTGGTGATCTTATGAGCTGAGACTAGAAAGTAATTCACTGTTCTCAGAATCATTTTCAGGACTTGTTTCGACAATTGGTGGAGAAGATAAGGGAGCTTTCTGCCCAGCCACATTTAGTCGCAATGGCCGTCCTTCAAGTTCCTAATTGCAATATAAGAAACTGTGAGAAACAAGGATATGCCAAAAGGTCTCCAAGATACCTCATCACTATTTATACTTACCACTTCATTCATGGTATCAAGTACAGAGTTCATGGCTTCAGCAGAAGAAAATGTAATGAAACCAAAACCTCGAGATCTTCCTGAGGACCTGTCATAGATGACTTTTGCACTCATGAATCCGGGCTGGTCGGCAAAAGCATCTCTTAGACCTTGAGAAGTGAGGGCCCAACTAAGATTCGCAACGTATAATTTGTGAGGGCTATCTACAAAACCTTGATAGGTGCTTCTTATCTTTGCACTCATTACTTCCCTTTCACCTCCTCTTGGAACCTCAGGGAAATTCACCTTGACTGTCCGACCTCCAACTTGCTGTTAATTGTTAAACATTTCACCACAAGTATCAAGGAAAGAGAAAAGAGGGGCAATGTAAGAAAAGAGTACATTTGACAGGCCTCCTACTAAATCAATACGATAAACAAACTGGTCACAATGGACAAATACAGATTACTTAAACTTTTGTAATGGCTTCCATATTGATTATTGATATACTGACTTTATTAAGTTGAGACCATATCACATCTTTCTCATTTGATAGCCATCTAGCAGGTAAACATTGAACTTTTGGTCTTTGCAAAGCATCCATAGGATTCCTTTTTATTTCCCATATCATGAGAACAGCTGTGTCCTCAATTTAAGCTTTTCTCAAGGCACCAAGGAGAGAATGTAGGAATTCGTGCATCAACGAGTGCAATAACCCTCTGATACAGCCAGATGACAAGTAATGACTATAGTCTATTTTGGATGATTTTCGAGCTGTGAACATCAGGCGCCATATTTCAGAGCGTTTAGTAAGCTCCAGAGAGCATTCTGTAAAATTGTAGTAAAAATGTCTTACACAGCCCGATTACTAGCTTTGTCAAACTTGACTGATTAATAGTTTATTCCTCTTTTCTCCCCAGAAAGAGGAAAAAAATAAAAAAATAAAAGGATACCTTATAGAAGTTAATGATACTGAGAAACAAAGAGGACCCAAGCTACATGTTACACAGAGAAGAAATCTTTTTTTTTTTGATAAGGTAAATTACACAGAGTTGTTGCTCTGATGGTAAGCAACCCCCACTTCCAACCGAGAGGTTGTGAGTTCGAGTCTCCCCAAGAGCAAGGTGGGAGTTTCTTGGAGGGAAGGATGCCGGGAGTCTATTTGGAAACAACCTCTCTACCCCAGGGTAGGGGTAAGGTCTGCGTACACACTACCCTCCCCAGACCCCACTAAGTGGAATTATACTGGGTTGTTGTTGTTGTTGTTGTAAATAACACAGAGAAGAAATCTATTTTGCAGTTGTTACATATTTAGAACACTAATATACCTTTACCATAAATCGTAGTAGGAAAATAATTAACTACATTTCTTAACAGATGCATAGGTAAAACATCCATTATTCAGATGAGCAATGAATGACAAGGAGACAAAACATGTTTTCTTATCGAGACAAAGTCCAAGGGGAACCTTGGAGCAACGATTAAGTTGTCTTCGTGTGACTAATGCTTGCATTAGCGTAGACTATCTACATTACACCCTTTGGCTTGCGGCCCTTCCCCGGACCCTGCGTGAATGCAGGATGTTTTGGGCACCGGGCTACCCTTTTACAAAGTCATCAGTTCAAGATAGGCGAATAACACACCATCTTAAATATATTCCTAATGATCGACTATCACAATGTAACAGGGGTATTGCTATGTTTTGGTATCCCAGACAAATAAGTTCTTTTTGACAGCTTAGCAATGCATAAAAGAGTCCTTGCAATAGCGAAGTGTAAACTTACAGATCCATCAAACAAGCGAATTGCTTCCTTTGCCTCTTCAACACTTCCCATCGTAACAAATGCAAATCCACGACTCCTATCTGTAACTCTGTCATAAACAATCTATAAATCCATGAAGAAAAAGAACAATGAGTTTCACTCTATCATATATTCTAAAAACGAATATGACATCCATCAAAAGTTGAACTAAAGTACAAACAAGCTTGATACTTGGAAATCACGAGCCCAGTTTCAACTACAGCTACATTAATCTACTCGATGCTAAAAGTCTTCTTTCAGTTATAATCCACAATAGCAAACCAATTTTCTCCGGCATCAAGATAAAAAAAAAAACCTCTACGTTATCTCAAATGATTTAAGGATTTGAACCACTCATCTGCATTAGTCTTGCCTGTCTCAACAATCAATTCAGAATGTCTATGCTATGAGATTTTGTTACATAATTAGTAAAAAGTTGATAAATAGCATACAAGAGCAATCCACATTTACAACTTCTATGACTACCATATGCCACTTAACGTTCTAGGTATGAGTTCATCCGAAACTAGTAGTTGTGGCTTGGATCTTGTATATGTGTTGAAAAATTTACTTTAGCACAAATAATTGATCTTGAACCATGTAAATCATATGAGTTGTAGTAGAACCCCGAATGCGAATCCATAAAGTTCAAATCTTGGATCCGACTTTGATGCCACCTATCTTTATGTCCAACCATACCCAAAAATCTGACCTATGTAATAGTTCTTTAAGGTAAATCATTTTTCAACAATGATAGATATTTTGCATCTTACCAGAGGCACCTGCTCAACTGACATTTAGTCTTAATTACCAATCTCAATGATCAATGTTAGAGTTCATACTTCATAGTAATAGGATTGTGTTGCCTAATCAGTGAAATAATTGGAACTTCAGTACATGAACAGAAAAGAGCCAAAGAAGAAAATTATAAAGAATCCAATCAAAGCAACAAAAACTTAAAACAGACCTCAACATTAGCCACTGTGCCAGCTTCGGCAAAGATTTCAGACAATTGAGAAGATGTCATTGAAAAAGGCAAATTACCCACGTACAATCTACCACCTTCAACTGATTCTGATTCAACACCTTCTTCTTTTTCTTCAATTTCCTCTTCTTCTTCGGCTGACAATGCAACTTCTTCTTGTTCATCTTCTTGGACAACCTCAACTTCATCAGACACAGAAGCAAAAGTGCTCAAAAAGATTGAAGAGCGATAAAGAGAAGAAATGGGGAAATGGGCTTTGAGTTTTGTTGAGTTTATCTTGAAGTTGAAGTGAGTATTATAAGTACTTAAGGAAAGCTGGTCTACTGAGAATTTAGGCTTTTGAGTGAAGAGATACGGTGAAGAAGTAGATGCTGTAGCAGCAACAGAGAAGCAACAACCTGACATTTCTTGTACCGAAGAACCAATTCGGGGTGATGCTTCTGGGGGCAGATTCAGTGAAGAAACGAGAGAAGAAAAAAATTTGAGGTTGGTTTTAGTGGGTTGGCGGATAAGACCGAGATATGGGTTTTTAAGAATTAATTTTGGATTTGTCGTCCTCTCTATTACGCCTTCTTTTCATTTCTTCAAGTAACACTCATGGCTATTTTTAGATTTTAGAAGTCTAGATAGTATACTTTAGAAAATCACTCTCCAACTTTGATAAATGGTGTCCGAGGAAGATAGTGTGTACGCAGATTTTACCCTTACCCGGATAGAGAGGCTGTTTCAAATAGACCATCGGCATCTTTGCGTCCAAGAACTTCCCACCTTACTCTTGGGAGACTCGAACTCACAACCTCTTATTTGAAAGTGGAGGTTGCTTACAATACGAGCAATCCCTCTTATCATAACTTTGATAATAATAAGACAAACAAAAAACTCTCTCCCACAAATATGCACCATAATATCATTTTTCTCATTTTCAACCGGTAAAGTTTCTGCCATGTGACTAGGAGGTCACACGTTCGAGCCGTAAAAATAGTCTCTTGCAGAATACAGGTTAAGGCTGCGTACGATAGACCCTTGTGATCTAGCCCTTCCATAAACCCCACACATAACGGGAGCATAGTGCATCAGGCTGCCTTTTTTATTTATTTTATTTTTTTCAAATTCAGTGTTTTGGTTGAATATTGCTGCTACTAATACTATATTGCATTGCTATTATTTCTTTTCTGCTGTTGTGCGTTGAAATATTATTAGAGAATAATATTTGTGTTTCTTTTTAGTTGCTATAAATTCTTTTCAGCAATGAACAACTGTTGAATATTGCTGCTACTATTTGTGTATGGCTAAAATGAATAAGATGAATAAATATTGTTTTTCCTGTGTTTATCCGTAAAACGGTACAGTTAAACTTATACGCATTTTCTAGATAAGTGAACTAATTTAATTCTGAAATAAAGAAATAAATGAAGAAATATACAATACTATGCCTTCAAATGTAGATGAAATAGCATAGTTGACGAATCTAGGAACAAGGTTTTCGGGCACAACAAGGATGAGATCAAAAGCAAGAAAATGAAACTGTATTAAGCTTTGTATAAAATGTAGTATAAGTTAGCTAGAAAATTTATGCCCTTTACAATGATAACTGAGCTCTCCATTTTTAGTTATGTCTTGGGAAGGGGGTCCTAGGATCGTGCCCTCCTTTAATGACAATTATGAGGGCCATTGATTGAGATGTAAAGGTGGACATAAATGCCAAATTCCTTGTAACGGGCCGTCGCCCTTGATGCTGCAAAATATTCCTTATTAAATGCTATCGGGCGCTGCATTTAATACACCTTTATGATCATTATTCCTTCCGCTGATAAGCAGAATAGCTACGTTTAGTGACCATCTCTGTCTTGTGTTCCACGTGTCATATCGTATTTTATCCTATACAGATAGCCCTCCTGCTTTCCGGTGATATAACTTTGTGTTACCGGGAAGATGGTAAAAATACTCTTTTGGCGGGAATTTTTATAACTCCCTTTGTAGGCTTCTGACTGTTGATTTGGCGCACGGTTCCCTGTGTATTCCATATTTTTCCAACCTCTTGATTCGCACGTTTGTTTTACATCTTCTTTCTAACTCTCTTCAAACAAAACCCTTTTTCTTTCTTCTTATTCAATGGCTTCTTCTTCCAAACGTGCTGGTTCTTCAAACAACAAGAGCAAAGCCGAGGACTCTGCTGCCTTCAACGACGGGTTCATCATCCCAAGAAGACTCAGCACCACAAAGGATCTTGAAAAGAAATTCCCTACTGCTAACCCTCGTACATGGGCAGTTAGTTGGTGTCCTTCTTCCATTCGTTCTTCCAGTATTCCTACTCTAAAGGAAGTGTTCCGCTACCATGAGTTGGACATCATTACTCCTGATCTATCAAAGCAGGTAACCCTTCCAGGGAAGGTTTTACATATTTTTACACGTATCACTTTAATTTGGGCCCATTTTCTTTTAGTGGAGAGCTTCATTCCATGATTGGTGAGTTTTTCCTTCTCTACCAAGTGTGCTTGGCACAGGTAAGTCCTTCGGTGTGGACACTACAAAAAAACTGGAATTAGCTACGAACGTCGTCGCTAATCTGTCGCTAAAATGCTCGTTGCTAGCATAATCTTTTGATAATCCGTCGCTAAATGAGATTAGCGACGGATTTTTCTGTTTAGCTACAGATTTTGTCCGTCGCTAGACCTTGATTTTTTTAGTAGTGGGAGGACGGTTGCCTGCCTTCGACGCTTGTGCCAGGAGATTGAAGAAGAGCTAAAATTAGCTCATATGATGAACCTTTACTCCCTCAAGATTTTTTTGGAGGGGGGTAGGGGTGTATGATAAAACTTTGCAAACGTGGATACCATGCTTAGTTAACTAGCATGGATGATGATAACAACTGTGGGTGGACGAAACAAGTTATTGGAATTTCCACCAATAGTATCATTCCATCAACGACTTCATCCTTTCCGGCTGCTTAGGACTGTACTCATAAGATCTCCATTTAGTATATTTTCTTTCACTAAATATTCTTTCATGTCCGTATTGATTCTTCATCCTTCGTATATTTCAGCAACTCGATAGATCCCACCAGTGGTGGAAGACTTAGACCCGTGGGTTAAAAAAATCTTGGATGTTACGCCCGAAACTCATTTTTGGAAAGAGCAAGCCCTTAAATACGGATGAAAGGCCAAAAATCATGGTAATTTTAACTTACATTGCATCTATTTTTTATGTGAAGAACTTTGTTAAACCCTTCTTACCTGCTCACGAAATTAGGTCTACCTCCGGGCTCAGTTTCTATCCCCGAGGAGGATGTCTTGGCTGATCCTGTCAATGCAGCGAGGCTGCTTCAGGAGGCACATACTTGAACAAGTATCTCCAGGCCTGCTTCAGCCGCGAACGCTTTTATACGGAGTCCCCATCTGGAGAAAAAGCAACCAAAGATAAAATGTTCCTTTGTGGCCGGGAAAAAGAATAAGAGGGCAAACACTGATGCCCCTGAATCATCTCTGGGAGTGATAGTGACTGGTTCTCCTTCCACGATGGTGATAGACACTGTGTTGATTAATGATGATGAAGAAGCTAGTGATGAGGGAGCTTCTCTTCATAGAAGTCGACGATCATCATCGTCTCAACATGATGCTCAACCTGTTGAGGCAGTTACACCAACCAAAGAGTGGCACTTTGGGATGAGTTTGATTTGGTGGATAACGCCAATCCCCATTTTGGGTCCCGATTGTTGCGTCCGATACTGTGGGGTTGAGTACCATATCCTTGCCATCTTTGGTTGGCGAGCATACACCCGCCGACACTGCATTTGATGCTATTGCTTCTCACCCTTCGACCCCATCAACTTCATCTCCACCTATACCAACACCAGCAACTGCTACATTATTTTCATCTCCATCCATTCTTCCAGCAACAATTGCTACCTTATCTCTACGGTCTTCGCCTGATCATGGAGAGGGATCTTCCCCAGTCCCAGTTCATGGGAATTTAGGGCAAAATCATGCTGCCCCTTCTGAAGATCCACAAATGCGGAGGAGTATTATCCGTTTGGTTTCTACCGAGTGCAACCTGCTTTCTCGGCCGATAGAGCTTGCTAATTATCTGAAGCCTTTGGCTTCAGAAAAAGATTGGTAATAGATTCAAGCACTCTCGGGAGAGTGTTTGTTGAAGAATTCCATGAACAATACCGCAATGGTACGTTCCTTTATTATTTCTTCGACTTATGCATGAATGTATTCTAAGTTTTACTTCTCTTGTTTTGCAGGTCAACATTCTAGCTTTCGAGGGCCTTCATAGATTGATTCACGAGAAAGAGGAACTTACTTCTGAACAAAATTAGCTTTTAGCGGAATGGGACCAAACTGTTATTCGCCTCTCGGAACTTAAAACCAAAGCCACCGAGGTCATTGTTTTGGAGGATTATTTGTAGCAAAGCGAGCTAGAAGTGGTAACCCTTAGCCAATATATTAGCCCACTGAGGGTTATATTTGATGAAGCCAAGGCTAAATGGGCCGAAGTACAGGACTCCATTCTTGCTGCAACCGAGCGCGAGGATACTTATGCCAAAAAAGTGATTGAATTAGAGGCAATCTTAGACTCCAAAATCAAAGAGCTTGCTGCTATGGAGGCAAAGTGTGCCCAGTTGGAAGAGAAGTACAGAAAGACTATCGAGCATAATAGGTTCTTTAGTTCAACTATCCGTGACCTTGATGTCAGCCTCCAATCAGTTAGGTCACCCCGAAAAAGCCTCTCTGATGAGGTAACCCAACTCAAAGAAAAATTCAAGCACCGAGAGGCTTCCCTCATTGTTGAAAAAAACTTACGCCATGTACAACATGAGGAGAAAAACCTTGTAAGAGGCCAAAACAGGCATCCTTGACTTTGATGTCAAAATTGCTAGGGCCCGAGAGCTCGAGTTGGCTGCTAAAAATGGAGTCATAGCACAGTCTGATTCTTTTGGTTCTGGTTTCAATTTTTCAGGAACTAAATAGGAATCAGAGGATGATGATGTTGAAGACCAAACTGGGAAAATGTCGAACCATCGGTGGGCCCACCTACTTTTCCCGGGTATACATACACTTTCTTCCTCCTGGTTCTGGAGATGCTACAGTTTAGGTTCTTTTTCCATTCTTGTATCATTTCCATTTTTGGCAAACTTTTGTAATTAAAGACATATTTTTGCGCAAGTATTTGTTTGAGTCTTACTTTTATTTGAGTATTCATGCAAGTCTTTAACTTTTGCACTTGCTTAAGAATTTTGCGCACATTTTCATTTCGCGCTTTGCTGTGTGTAGTCTCAGATGCACTCTCTTTGAAGTACTTTGGTTCCGAGTATTATTCCTTTTACATGAGAGTTTCTATAAGTATGTGTGCAATTTTACCTTTTTGTGTCCTTTCGTGTATGTCTTCTTATGCAGTTTTCCTCGAAGACATTCTGATTTCGGGCATAAATTCTTCCAAAACCAACCCTTTAACGTGAGGGTTTCCATAAGAGAGGGTCCTCTTATGTTTACGGTGTTCTTAAAGAGGACGTCTCTGGTTCGTTATAGCACTAGATTTTGAAGTACTTGTTTAACTTTCAAATGACAAAGTTAGTTCATCGTTCAGACAAGAAACAAGATAAAAATAAAAGGATTTCATTTCATTTAATTCCTTCTATTTTCAAAAGTACAAAAGCATTTGTTATGCTAAAGAAATTATCATTACTTGTGGGTACTTTGTACAACTTGTTTCTACGGGGCTGGCTGTAGTCCCCAGTCCTGATGACGTATTTTGTTTCCGAATTTTTGTTCCCTGTTGATGTGCCTCTTTTTGATGCCCATACTTATATCATTCCCCCCTCCTAGGGTTTGAATCCGAAGAATGCAAATTGGAACACTTTAAGTCTTGTACCTTCAAAGATTCTACCAATGAATTGCTAGATAATCCTAAAATCGATAACATGACTTACTTTCCCTCAGGAATATATGCTATCGAGCGAAGGGTTATCTAACAATCCTCTAGTGGTTTATGCTCATGAACGGCCGGGTAATCTTTGTTTGGTAGCAAACTTAACTTCCCAATGGGAATTTGCTATAGAACTAAAGATTATTTGACCGTCCCCAAGAGGAAGCTTGCTTGTTTAATCTTTCTATCAAAGGTCTTACTGATGGTGTCTTCGTAGTATGCTTTCTATCACCGCCTCATTAAAAACCTTGCCAGAAAAATCCAATTGGGACAAAAACTGAACGAAGGAAAAAAGAGTGCAACACATACTTTTGGATTGGATATTGTTCATCAGTAATAATATCTTTTGAGGTATGCCACGTTTCAATTAATGGGCAACCTGTCTTCTCCAACTCGTATGAACCTTTCCCGGTGACAACTGAAATCTGGTAGGGACCTTTCCCCTTGGGGCCTAGCTTTCCCATATTTAGTTCCCGGTATTTTTAGGTACTTTACTCATAACTAAATCTCTAATTTTGAAATAATGGAAATTTGTCTCTCCGATTATAATATTGCTCCATTCTCTGCTTTTGAGTTGCCATTCTTACACGCGCCAAGTTTCTTCATTCTTTGAGCAGCTCCAAGTTGATTAACATTGCTTCGTTGTTCAATTCTTCATCTGCCTGAAAATATCACAAGGTGGGGTTCCCCTACTTCCACCGAGATTAGAGCTTCTGCACCGTACACAAGGGAAAAAAGAGTCTCTCTTGTGCTTGACTTGGCTGTTTTTTGGTAGGTCCATAGAACTCCGGGTAATTCTTCTGGCCAATTGCCTTTTGCCGCTTCGAAACATTTCTTGAGGTTTTGGATAATCACTTTGTTTATTAACTCTGTTTGACCGGCTGCGCTCAAATGATAAAGTGAAGAGGTGATCCTTTTTATCTTAAAATCTTCAAGGAACTTTGTAACTTTTGCACCGATAAACTACGGCCCAGTGTCGCGCGCTATCTCTTTTGATATCCCAAACATGCAAATTATATTTTTCCACAGGAAGTCGACAACTTCGTGTTCTCGAATCTTCTGATAAGGACCTGCTTCCACCCATTTAGAAAAATAATCAGTCAAAATTAAAAGAAATCTTACCTTACCAGGAGCGGGTGGCAGCGGTTCGACGATGTCCATCCCCCATTTCATGAATGACCTTGGGGACAAAACCGAATGTAAGGATTCTTCCGGTTGATATACTAGTGGTGCATAGCATTGGAATTTATCACATTTTTTCATGAAGTCTTTGGAATCTTGTTCCATGCAGGGCTAGTAATATCCTGCCCCGAACTAATTTCAACAGCAAAGAATCTACGCCCCAGTGGTTACCGCATATCCCTTCATACACCTATCTCATGACGTGATTGGCTTATGACTCTCCTAAGCACCGGGACAATGGGCCTTGGAAGGATTTTCTATACAATTGGCCTTTCTTGAAGCTATAACGTGCAGCTTTGGTGCGTAACGCCCGTTATGCTTTTGGGTCTTCAGGAAACTTCTCGTGCTCGAGATAGTCGATTATTTCATTTCTCTAGTACCAGACCAAACTAATAGAATTCACCTCATAGTAACCATTTGTATCCAAGACTGAATTCATTAGTTATACTACCGTCCCTGATTCTGATCCCTTGATTTCTATCGACGAGCCCAAGTTTGCCAGTGCATCTACTTCTTTGTTATCCTCCCTTGGGATATGAGTAATTGACCACTCCCATTGACCTGATTTACTACTAACTGTGAATCACATTTGATTTTGATGACCTCGGAGTCAACTCCCCGGGCCAATTTGATCCCTGCGATCAAAGCTTCGTACTCTGCTTCATTGTTAGTTAAAGAGATCATTCTGATGGCTTGGCTTAAGTTTCCCCGGAAGGCATGATTAAGACTATTTCGAGTCCAGACCCTTTTATGTTGGAAGCTCCATCCGTAAATAAGGTCCAAACCCTCAATGTCGATTCCTACACCGTTGCTTCCTCCTTGGTTGCCAGAGGCAATAGTCCCAGACTGAAATCGACCACGAAGTCAGCTAAGACTTGCGGCATAACTGCAGTCCTCAGTTTATATTCTATGTTGAACTCGCTTATTTTGATGGCCCATTTGGCAAACCTACCTAAGAGCTTGGGTTTATAGAGGATGTTCTGCAAAAGGAAAGTCGTCACCATAACTTTCAAGTGGCATTGGAAGTAGGGCCTCAACTTTTGAGCGGCAACTACGAGAGCTAAGGCCAGTTTTTCCAAATGTGGGTAGCGAGTTTCTACTTATTCAAGTCCTTAAGGCTTGCTGATATTCCGGTGTCCATTTGAAATTATTTTCCTTTTTGAGTAGTGCGAAAAAGCATGACATTTTTTGACGATCGGGAAATGAACATGCTCAAAGCTGCTAATCTCCCCGTGAGCATCTGGACTTATTTTACGTTTGATAATTGATTCGAGATATCCTCTATGGACTTGATTTTGTCGGGGTTTACCTGAATTTCCCTTTGCAAGACCAGGAATCCTAGAAACTTACCAGAACTGACCCTGAACGCGTACTTCTAGGGGTTAAGTTTCATGTTATGCTTCCTCAGGATGTCAAATGTTTCTTGAAAATACTTAAGGTGGTCACCTACATTCAAAGACTTAACAAGTATGTCATCTATATATACTTCCATAGTTTTTCCTGTTTGCTTTTCGAACATCTTAATCACAAGCCGTTGATAAGTGGCTTTGGTGTTTTTCAACCCAAAAGTCATCACATTGTAACAATATGTACCAAAATTTGTTATAAACAAAGTCTTGTCTTGATCTTCTAGTTTCATATTGATTTGATTGTACCCGGAATGAGCATCGAGGAAACTCATTAACTCCTGCCCGGACGTTGCATTGATCATTTGATCAATATTTTGCAATGGGAACGAGTCTTTCAGGCAAGCCTTATTGAGATCCTTATTGTCTACGCATACGTGAAATTTATTAGTCTTCTTAGGAACTACTACCACATTAGCTAGCCAGTCCAGATACTTTACCTCTCGGATGGAACCGATATTAAGTAGGCGCGTTACTTCTTTTTGACGAATTTATTCCCGGCTTCAGCAATAAAGAGCTTCTTTTGTCTTACCGAAGGTGTGCTGGGATCCAAGATTAATTTGTGCACGGACACATCCATCGGGCTACTTGTCATATCCTCGTGTGACCATGTAAAACAATCGGCATTAATTTTAAAGAATTCAATAAAATCAGACATGAGCTCCGGGTGCAGTCCTGTTCCCAAATGGAATGTCCTTTCTAGGAATTCTTAGAACAACACAACTTGCTCTAGTCTCTTTTGGAACTTAGAAATACCTTGGCACCTAATACTGTTCCAATTCCTCTATCCCCGGGCTAACTTCCTATGGTTCAGGGGCAGGTTCCGGTTCCTGTAATTTCTATGCTGCATGCTCCTTTCCTTTGCCACTAGACACCGAAATTGCATTCATCTCCCTTGCTGCCGATTGATCACCCCTTATATTCTTGATCCCCTCGGGTATCAGAAATTTCAATAATTGGTGATACGTTGAAGGCAAAACTTTTATCTCGTGTGACCATGGCCTTCCTAGGATAATATTGTACCCCATGTATCCATCTACAACTTTGAATAAAGTTGTTTTCATTACTCGTTTTGCATTTGTGAGCAGCAAAATCTCTCCCCGAGTTGTCACACTCGCGAGGTTGAATCTAGCGATGAACTTTGTTGCCGGAATAATGCTTCTGGTGAGTTTAGCTTGTTCCAGTACTCTCCATTGTGTGATATTAACTGAACTTTATGGATCCACTAAAACACATTTAATCTTAAAATCTAATACATTTAAATAAATTACAGTGCATCATTGTGTGGTAGCAACAATCTGTTTGCACTTCCTCCGAAAAAGTGTTATTGTCTTCCCGGAGCCTTTTACTATGAGTTATTGATACTTTCGTCTTCTTTGCTTCCAAAAGATGACCCCATTAATTTCATTCCCTCCAAAGTTCATACTGATTGTTTCGCGCGGGGTTCTTCTCCTGCTTTCGAGGGTTCCGCATTGTCTCTGTTCTGACCATAATTATTCTTAGCTCGGTCACTTAAGAAATCTCTGAGGTGACCATTCTTCAACAACATTCCGCTTCTTCCAAAGGTATCGATAGTTCCTCGTCTGGTGACCATTTGTCCCATGGTATTCATACCATAAGTTGGGATCCCTCTGTCCGGGATCAGATCTCATTGGCCTCGAGAACCATGCCTATTTAATGTTTCTCATGGCTGACACCAATTCCACTATACGGACATTGAAGTTGTATTATGATAACCTGGGGTAAGAAAGATCCCGTGACCACAACATTTTTTTATCTTGCAGCGATCTGTTGTTCCGACCGCGATCGGTCCTTCTGTCAACTATGAGCTTGTATGTTGTTGTGGTGACCCAAAAGGTCAAGTGGTCATCACTTGTTTTCAGATTAAATTTTGTGTTTTGAGGCTTTAAAAACCTCTTTTAACATCACCTTTATTTGCGTGCGCAGTCCGGGTGCGTAGACGGAAAGCCTAAATGTAAAAATCTGTGAAAAATGATAAATTTTAACTATAAAATGAATTAATTTGACTTTGGTCAATATTTTGGGTAACGAACTTGAACCCGTGATTTGACGGTCTCGAAGGGTCGGAGGGTCCGTAGAAAAATATGGGACTTGGGCATATGCCCGGAATCGAATTCCGAGGTCCTACGCCCGAGAAATAAATTTTTGAAAGAAATTATTTTCTGAAAAATATAAAGGTTTTTGAAAGTGAAATGTTATGTGAAACCAGTGGTATCGGGCCCGTATTATGGTTCCAGAGCCGGTACAAGTTCAATATAATTTATATGTGTTGTTGGTAAAGTTTGGTAAGAAAGGGAATCCATTTGACGTGATTCAGACCTTAAATGCAAAATTTGATGTTTAAGAAGTTTTGAGAAATTTCATTGATCTTGAGGTTTAATTCGATGTTCATGATGTTATTTTGGTGATTGGAGTACACGAATAAGTCCGTAGGATGTTTTTGAGGTCGGGTGTATATTTTGTTTGGAGCCCCGAGGGCTCGGGTGAGTTTTGGATAGGCCACGGGGTGCATTTTGAACTTAGAAAATTGCAGGTTCATTGCTAGTATGATCAGGCCTGCAGGCTTCGCATTTGCGAAGCATGGCTCTCAAATGCGATATCGCAAACGCGAGGGCCTGGTCGCAAATGTGAACCAGCCCTGGCTTGCCTTATCTCGCAACTGCGAGTTGTTCTTTGCAATTACGACCTCGCAAATGCAAGGGTACCTTTCGCAAATGCGAAAGTTCAGTTTTCCTGAAGGGTTCACAAATGCGAGCCCAGTTTTGCAATTCCCATAATAGCAGAGGCCGGGGTTCGCAATTGCAAACCCCAGTTCATAATTCCCACATCTGAGACCTGCAACTTTTATACTTAGACGAATTTTTAACCCATTTTCATATCCTCTCAAAACATAAACACACTAAGGTGATTTTTCAAAGGTTTCTTCTCCTCCAAGTCAATTGTAAGTCATTTTAACTCATTTCCTTCAATCATTAACACCTTTTAACATGATTTCAACTTCAAATCAATGATTTTCATGGGAAAAATTGGGTGTTTACGGTAGAACCTAGGTTTTTCAAAAATTGGGGATTTGGACCTCGATTTGATGTCTGATTTTGAAATAAATTATATATTTGGTTTCGTGGGGAAAGGGTGATCGGTATTTGGTTTGAACCTCAGGTTTTGACCATGTGGGCCCGGGGGCTACTTTTGACTTTTTGGGTAAAACTTTGGGAAATTCATTTTCATGCATTCGAATTGGTGGTGGAATCGAGGGGTAAAGCTATAATTGAAACGTGAATTGTGTTCGTGGCATCGAGGTAAATGTTTGGTCTAACCTTAGCTTGAGGGATTAGGCGTCGTGTCTTATTTGCTATGTGTTAATTGTGGAGTATGGCGTATATGCATGGTGACGAGTATCTATACGTCGGTGTCAAGCATGCCCGTGGGTCTTGTATTATAATTGTTATGACTCCGTTGTGGTTTATTGTGACTCACATGTTACTATCATCATTTTTCCCTTGCCAGGATGTTTGTTTTGATATTATTGTTCCCTTTCCGGGATGTTGTTATATTGCTCTTGTTACCTTCCTGGGATGTTGCTATATTGCTCATGTTCCCTTGCCGGGATTCTTTGTGATTGTTGTTGATTTGTAACTGGGAGCGGGTGGCACGCCTGCCACAAGATAAATGAAATAGGAGCGGATGGCACGCCTGCCACATTATAAATGAAATGGGAACGGGTGGCACGCCTGCCACAAGATAAATAAAATGGGAACGGGTGGCACACCTTCCACGAGATATATGAAATGGGAGCGAGTGGCACGCCTGCCACAAGATACGTGAAATGGGAGCGGGTTGCTCGCCTACAACAAGATGTGAAATGAAAGTGAATTCTGCCTTTGTTTTCCTTATCCTTGTTAGTTGTTAGATTTTGGTTCCTTTATAATTCCCTTGATATTTTGTTTTACCTGTTATCTCCCCGAATCATGTTTTCCCCCTGCTATATTTACCTATTTATTTCTGCTTTACTTTCCGCTGTATATTATATAACTGCACATGTTTATTTGGTAGTCTGGTCCTAGCCTCGTCACTACTTCACCGAGGTTAGGCTAGACACTTACCAGCACATAGGGTCGGTTGTGCTGATACTACACTCTGCACTCTTTTGTGTAGATCCCAGTGCTATTGACTTTGGACCGTAGATTGAGTGGCTACCTTCAATGCACGCGGAGATCCAAGGTAGACCTACAGGCGTCCACAGGCCCTGGCGTCTCCTCTATCCTTTATTTCCTGTTTCATTTCTTCAATTCAAAGACAGTGTATCTTTTATTTCAAACTTTGTACTTAGCACTCTTAGATCGTCTATGGTACTGTGACACCAGTTCTGGGTAGTCGAGGTTCAATCAGTTGTTTTGGATACATGTTCAGATATTTTATTGCTTCACTTTCGCTTATTTAAGATTTTCCGCTGTTTTCACATTTTTTTGTTATTTTTAATTGCTAAAGATTATAAAATGGGTAAAAAGGTAATTTGTTAAATAATCGGATAGCCTAGATCACATTAGTAGGCGCTATCACGACTCCCGAGGGTGAGAAATTCGGGTTGTGACAGTTGTCCGAAAGCTTCTGCTACGGCCTTCAGTCTACTTGTAGGGCAGAAACCAGCCCCTCGGAGTTCGTATGTCTATGTCGTAATCATCCTTTGACTTTTCTCTATTTTTCTCCCGTCCTTTGGTCGACAATAGAAAACCAACCGGTTCATCTTCGTCCTTATTTTTGACTTGTACCGATTATGGACATCCACCCAAGTCATTACTCGGAACTCAAGTAGGCTTTCCTTTAATTTTCGGGAAGCGTCTGAACTTTCTCGGATTCAATTCTTTGGTGAATGCTTCAGCTGCCCATTTATCCGGGACAACCGGGAGCGACAATTTTTCCTTCTGGAATCATGTAACGAACTCCCTTATTAACTCAGACTCTCCTTGTGCTACTCTTAATATATAGAACTTTTGGTCCTATACTTTTCTAGCCCCGGCATGGGCCTTGATAAAATAATCCGCGAGCATTTCAAATGAGTCTATGGAATGCTCAAAGTAACAGCTAATACCACGTCAAATCTCCCCTTATGAGAGTTTCTCCAAATTTCTTTAACAACACAAGTTCAATTTCATGAGGAGCTAAATCATTTCTTTTTACCGATGTTGTGTTGGTGGTAATATGCTCCTGAGGGTCTGAAGTTCCATCATACTGTGGCGCTTCGAGCATTTTAAACCGCTTCGGGATTAGTTCTAGTGTAGCGCTCGCTTGTACGACAATTGAGTTTACTTCTTCGAGTTCGGGCCTTTCAATACTGGTGGCGCCCAGGATTTGGTCTGTGCAGAAGTTTACTTCCTCAAAAATCGTAAAAGTTCATTCTTGAAAGGATCGTTCTCGTTATTGAGACCAGATCCGCTTCCCCAGCCTTGTCGGAGCCAACTTCACCCTGGGGAGTGTTGATGTCGATCCTCTGCGTTGTTTGGTTTGCAAGAACACTAGGAGGAATTGGATTTAGTTTGTTTGCATTATTCGAAGCCCCAGACAATGCCTTCTTCAACTCTGTCACAACCTTGTCTTGTCACGTGAGATGGCATAGAATGATCGTCTATTGCTCTTGAAAGACCCTTACCGCATCGACGACATGCTCCTCTTCAATATCATTGGGAGTCGTCTGCCGAACAAGTCGAGGATATTGCCTCTCATGCACCAGTATGGCGTCATTCCCCTCGTTGTTGGTGTCACTAATTTAGTCCTCGAAGTGAGGATGCTCTCCTTGAACCTCAGGGTTATGCGTGTTGTTAACAACGTTATCTGCCATTTCTTATAATTTTCTTTAAGACAAAACAATCAAAGTATGTTAGTAAAAAAAGCAAGGGTCAATTTAATCGCACGAGTGTCTAGGCCCCATGGTGGGCACCAAACTATTTATCCATAAAACGGTACAACTGAATATATATGTGGGTTCTAGACAAGTGAACTAATTTGATCCTGAAATAAAGAAATAAGTGAAGAAATATACAATACTTAGCCTTAAAAAGCAGATGAAATATCAGAGTTGATGAATCCGGGAATAAGGTTTTCGGGCACAACAATGATGAGACCAAAAGCAAGAAAATAAAATTGTATTAAGCTTTGTATAGAATGTAATATAAGTTAGCCAGAAAATTCATGTACTTTACAATGATAACTGAGCTTTCTATTTATAGATATGTCTTGGGAAGAAGGTCCTAGGATCGTGCCCTCCTTTAATGTCAATTATGAGAGCCTTTGATGAAGTTGTAACAGTGGACATAAATCCCAAATTCCTTATAACAGGCCGTAGCCCTTAATGCTGCAGAATATTCTTTTTTAAATGCTACCGGGTGCAATGTATTTAATACACCTTTACGATCATTATTCCTTCTGGTGATAAGCAAAATAGCTACGTTCGGTGGCATCTCCGTCTTCGATTCCAGGTGTCCTTCCTTTAGATGACCACGAGACATATCGTATTTTACCCTATACATATTGTATTCTTCATTGCTATTTATTCTTATATCTTTTATGGTTTGCTCTCTTTCATATGTTGATTTTATCAAAATTCCATATGCCTCTTAAAGATGTGTGATTTTCACTAACTGGTAATTGATTAATAATCATAAACTATTTTGTTTTTAATAGCGTTCACATTACGCTTCTCCCTCTAGATTGAATTATCTTATCAGCCAAATTGATAACCCAATCGATAATAATCAATAAACGATATCGATATCCAACAAGTGATATTTATTATTTATAAATCAATAAACAATAATTCCAAACCGATATCATTCGTAATCGAATTGAATCGAATCGACCCCGATATTGTCAAAACCCAAAGTATATTAAAGGTTGTGATGGTGCCGGACATCACTGTCAAGGAGGCCAACACTAAATAGTTAATTAAATCCTCAATTTAATATTTTTGAAATCATAAATTTTCCTTCAATTTAAATAGTAAAAGATGAACTTTAAAGAATAATATAACATTTTCCAATTTCAATACTAAATATCCCATAATCATCCCAGAACCCGGTGTCACAAGTGCATGAGCATTTTCTAGGAATTAGAAATACAATACGATAATTGTCCGTAATGCAAATTTGGATAGAAACGAAAACACAAGTACTCTGAAGGAGACTCTGCTGGCTGCGGATCGTCTCGTAGGATGCAACTCAGCTAAGTCCCCGTATTAACCACGCCGCTGCGCACACGAGGCCACTAGTCCTACATGTGCATATACAACAAAATGTACATTAAGTGTAGTATGAGTACAAAAATATCACGTACCTAGTAAGTATCAAGTCTAATCTCGAAGAAGTAATGACAAAGAGGGCCACTCTGACAATTACTATAGCCACCAATATTATACCAATAATGTGATAAATCATGGATTTTATAAGGTGACTGCAAACTCAATAACATGAAGCAGGTAAACAATTATTTGTTAATAGAAATTTCAAAATTTATTTTTATCTTTTAACTAATTACATCTCCGACCAATGAGGCCACATGAATTATCAATAATTCCAAAACAATCAAGCAAGTCATGCACAAATCATGCCGAGGTCGTATGTCTCGATCCAATATAATATTTAACTATGCACTGCCGGAAGGTCGAACGACGCGAACCATAGATACATCTATTTAATCTGCCGAGGCTTTCGACCCGTTCCACAAAAGATAAGCACATTCAAACAACCAAATCAAGAATATATTAAGGGTTAATGTTTCAAAAAATATCAAATTCTCATTAACGGTCAAGTGACATGTCCTCAACTCAAGTAGGTCGAGTTTACCCTTTTTAAATTCCTTTATCAAGTTCTAACAAGGCTTAGACAATTAAATTAACACGTAGGATGCAATCATCGTAAATACAACATGATTTGGGTCCTAGACTACCCGGACATAAGCATAATAGTAGCTATGCACGGACTCTCGTCACCTCGTGTGTACGTAGCCCCCACAAATAGAAGCATGTATTAATTTAGTTCACCTCTAGGGTTAATTACCTCTTACAAGGTTAGAAAGGCTACTTACCCCGCCTTAAGGCCTACTTTCCAGTCCAAGAATGAGCTCAAACCCCCAAATCTGTGCCGAACAATCCAAAACTATTCAAATGGTGTATAAACAAATCAATATACGCTCAAAAATTCATATTCCAACTATTGATGTGATTACCCAACCCTAAATGCAAGATTCCTAAAATTCATCCCCGGGCCCACATGCTCAGATTTCGGAAATTCTCGAAGAAAGTAGTTACCCATAACCTTATGAAGTCAAATATTTGATTTTTACCAAATTCCATAACTATTTTCGTGGTCAAATCTCATTTTTATCCAAAACCTAAGTTTTCATCTAAACCCTTGATTTTACCAATTTTTACATGTTAATCTATCCATAATCTATATATTAAACTCATGTTTTGTAGAATTTACTTACATCAAAGTGCTAAGTGAAGACCCTTTTCCAAAAGATCCAAAAATCTCCCAAGAGGTGAAAGGAAATGAGCTAAATGGTCTAAGTCCCGAAATTAATAGTTGTGCACATGCCTCGGATGTTACATTTGTGACACCTGGTTCGCAAATGCGAAGGTCGAAAATGTGACACAATCATCGCAAATGCGAACCCTGGGCTTCTACTGCCTAGGTCGCAAATACGACCCAGAACTCGCAAAAGCGAACCCTGTCAAGCTCGCAAATGCGACTGACTTTCTTGCAAATGCGATCCAAGCCCACGCTAGGCTTCTTCGCAATTGCGAAGCTTTATTTCAAATGTGAGGTTCGCAAATTCAAAACAATACTCCCATTTGCGATACCTGCAATACCAGCAAAAGAACACTAGAAAACTTTAGCTTTCAAACACCCAAACTTAGTCCGAAACCATCCCGAAACAGACCCGAGGCCCTCGGGACCTCAACCAATTATACAAGCGCATCCCAAAACACATGATGAAATTATTTAAGTCTTCAAATCACCTCAAAAAATGCCAGAATCATGAATCATACCCCAATTCACACTTTATGAACTTTAAAACGTCAAACTTCTTCATTCGATGCCGAAACCTATCAAATCACATCTGATTGACCTCAAATTTTCCACACAAGTCACATGTGACATTACAGGCCTATTCTAACTTCCGAAATTGAAATCCGACCCCGATATCAAAACGTCCACTTCCAGTTAAACTCCTCAAAAACCTTCAATATTTTAACTTTCACCAAACGACTCCAAAATGACCTACGAACCTCCGAATCCACTTCCAAATGCGCTCCCAATACCAGAATCACCATAGGAGCTATTCCCAGACTCTTAATCCCAAACAGACATAGATAACATAAAAATACATCTCCACCCCAAATGCATGAAATTCGTCCAAAATGCTAACTTCCATAATAGGCGCCGAAACGCTCCCGGGTAAGCCAAAACCTGATCCGAACATACACCCAAGTCCGAAATCATCATACAAACTTGGTGGAAATTTCAAATCTTGATTCCGAGGTCTTTTACTTAAGAATCCAACCTTAGTTGATTTTCCAACTTAAAGATTTCGAAATGAGATTTTTCTTTCCAAATCAACTCCGAACTTCCCGAAATTCAATTCTGACCACGTGTACATGTCATAATACCTGAAGTGAAGATGCTTATGACCTCAAACCGCCTAACGATGTGCTAGAAATCAAACGACCGGTCGAGTTATTACAGATATCTAGTCCTAACGAAAAATATGTTTGGTAAAATATTTTCCTAGAAAACACTAGGTGTTGAGGGTTAGGGTGGAGGTCGAAGAGGGGGTTGAGTGGTGGCATAGGTGGTGGGGTTGATGGGGTACACGGACGAGTGGGGTAGTGGGTGCAAGTGGTGTAGCAACCACTTTGAAGGATGTCACTTACGAGACAAAAGCTAATTTAATACTTACAACGTTCATAAAAGATTAGTTTAAAAAGACATTCACAATAATTTAGTAGCAGAAATAGGCCATGCAAGAAATGTTTTAAAGTGCTATATTTTTGTATTTGAAATACATTCATAAGATTCCTTAAATGAAATACAATATTTACAGATCAAGATAATGTGATACAACCCTTCTTACATAACAAACACGTTAAAGCAATTTCCTAACGAAATTATAATTTTCGTTCAACATCACTACAAGTTCATATTGTACATGAATTCTAGTATTCTCCTTTGTACATATTTAAAAGGAAAAGTGTAAATTTAGCATATTACAAGACTTGGATTATTAACATACCCTAAAATAGTCAAATTCAAACGACAAGCTTATGGTCTTGAGATCCAATAACAACAACAACAACAACAATAACATACCCAGTAAAATTCTACTAGTGGGGTCTGGGGAGAGTAGAGTGTACGCAGACCTTACCCCTACCCCAAAAACAGTAGAGAGGCCTGAGATCCAACAAGCCTCCAAAATTACATACATAAGTGTGATATATAGACCATGTACACTTCCCAAAACTATACAAAACCTAGATGCATATGAAAATGTGATCTCCACAAAATTCTCAAAAAGTCTACTTCAAATCTCATCCCGTACATTAGCTACGATAGAAAACAACTATCGCTAAGCATAAAGCTTAGTGGCGTACAAACTTTTGGGCTTGGAGCCATTAAATTATCCAATTCCATTCAATGTCATAGGTAGCTCAAATAAGACATAAAGATAAATCAAGAAGATAAATATATCAAAAGAATCAAACTTCAAACCTTCAAGTATTTCCAAATATGAATATGAATATTTAAAGCTCAAGTGCCAAGAAAGATTATAAATTCAATTCAAGATAGTTTGCAAAATATCAAGTTTCGCCCAATATGTACGTAATGACATCACACTAAGAACAATCAGATATCAAGATGGACTGAAGTCCCAAATCAGGTAGGATCGAAACCCAATAGTATAGAGAATCAAGAACCATATTAAAAATGGTTTTCTAGTTCATACTTAACATGCACAAGTTCCATAATTTAAGATGAACTACAAATACAAAGCCAAGATGGCAAAAGATCCGAATAAAGAGGCACTACGAGATGAGTGACAAAGTCATTGTCACAAGAAGGATGATAGGTTACAAGTGCTTTGGTTATAAGTAATTTACTTTATGTTTTGATGATCTAACAAACTTACTATCCAGAACTAAATAAGGAATCTGTTACACACTTACAAGACCTCAAGATCACAAGGTTACAGATTGGGATTCGGCGTGGACTATGATTCAACTCTTCAGAGTGGAAGGAACAACTGAAGGAACATGTCCCTACCAGTTCCCGAGGAGACTATACGAAGTAAACTTTCCAGCTGGAAAGTTGCTACATGCACACGCGACAGTGCAGGAACAATGTTGCAGTCAACTTTCGAGGGAAGACTAGTGATGTCACACATGTATATATGCATTCAAGGGAGGTAAAACAAAACACTTGAACACTTAGAGATTTCACTAAAGCTCACTCACATGACCGTTCAGCAAAAAGTTTCAAGTGCTTCAAGAATAAAGAACAAAGCAACTACGGACCAGTTCCCATATCAAGTTATTGTATGCCCTTAGTTGAGTTGTGATATTTTAATATTTCTTCAAATTGTAATTGCTATCTAGCTTATTTAGAAGCATTTTATATGAACACCTTTGTAAACCTTAAACTAGTGTGTTTGAGTCTTGGCTAGAGTTAGTCATGTTGTGAAGTCTTCGTAATAGAGTTTATTACAAAGTGGCTTGTAATAGAGTATTATAAGTTAGTGAGGAATTAAGCGTTCTAGGTTGTATAGGTTGTAATCTGAAAGTTGCTTAGTAGTGAAGTTGAAATCCTACAAGGGTAGGTCGTGGTTTTTAATCCCGTTAAGCTGGGAAGTTTCCACGTAAAATTCCTCTTATCATTTAATTACTGATGTGTGTGTGTGTACTGTTGGACTCGATAGAGAACCTAGTTCTATATAGAGTTTGGTGGACCCTTATATTCTATCAATTGGTATCAGAGCGGGTTCTTTCTATCAGGTTAACACATATAAAGTATCCTCATGGATGCTCCTTCAAACTTCAAAGAAGGCCAGTCTACGTATAGACCTCTTAGGTTCAACGGTCAATACAATGGGTGGTAGAAAACTAGGATGTATGACTTCATCATGGTTGAAGACTCTGAGTTATGGGATGTAATATGTGATGGACCCTTTGTACCTACCAAGGACCTTAGCGACCCAGCTGTAGCCATTCTCTAGACAAGGAAGGAATTCAATGACACTGATAGAAAGGCCATAGAAAAGAATTTTTGTGCAAAAAAGAATTCTTGTGTGTGGCATTGGCCCTGATGAATATAACAGGATATCAGCTTGTCAATCAGCAAAAGTAATCTAGGAGGCTTTTCAGATAGCTCACGAGGGAACAACTCAGGTGAAGCAATCCAAGATGGATATGCTCACAACAAAATATGAGCTCTTCAGAATGAAAGATGGTGAATCCATCCAATATATGTATACTCGATTCACCTCCATCATCAATGAGCTTTACTCTCTTGGTGAAAGTATTCCAAGAAACAAGCTTGTCAAAAAAATCCTTAGTGTACTGCCCAGTTCTTAGGAAAGCAAAGTTAATGCCATTACAGAGGCTAAGGACTTGCAAACACTGACCATGGATGAACTTGTTGGAAACTTGAAAACCTATGAAATGAATAAGAAGAAGGACAATGAAAGAAGAGAGCCCAAGGGGGAGAAGAACCTGGTCCTCAAGACGGACAACAATGACTCAAGTGGTGAAGACGGGGACATGGCTTACTTGACAAAAAGGTTCCAAAAGATGGTTCGCAGGAATGGAGGCATTCCAAAAAAGGGAAGCCCTAGCAAGCCAAAATATTATGACCTCTGTCATAAATATGGCAAGCCAGGACACTTTATCAAGGATTGACCCATCCTAAAGCAAGATCAGTATAATAACAACTTTGACAAAGCAGCCAAGAGGAACTAGGTTCCTGACAAATGCTTCAAGAGGAAGAATGATCCTGATAATGTTGTAAGGCAAGCTCTTGCTACATGGGGAGACTCCTCCAGTGAATTTGAAGAAGAAAACGCCTATGGTGGTGGTTCAATGATAGCAATGGAAAATGAAGCAACTGAGTATGATTCAATCTTTGCTTTAATGGCTCAATTTGATGACGATGAAGATGACGACAATGAGGTAAGCTTTCTAGATATTCAGAGAAATATGAAATCTTACTCTCCTAAAAAGCTCATGTCTTTATCAAATGTGTTAATTTATGCATACCATAGTTTTATCAATGATAAAGATATATTAACTATGGAACTAAGGGAAGTTGAACAAACTAGAGATGACCTAGTAGTTGTTGTAGTTGATTTAAAGAACCAACAGAGAACCTAAAAAACAAAAGAATGCCTTAAAAGAGAAAAATGCTAGTATAGAACATGAAAGAGATGATCTAATGATGGTTGTAGTGGACTTAACAGAAATCATTGAGTGTTCAAGTAAATAAAAGTAAACCTTGACTGAGAGAGTGGCTATCATTGAGCAAGAAATGGATAACCTAGTAGTGATGGTAGTAGACTTAAAAGAAACAATTGAGGAATTTAAATCGGTAAATAGGCCTGGAAACTCTGAAAAGGGAAAGAAAGTTGTAAGTGAAGCACACATTAAGCTTGAAAATAAGTTAAATTTGGTAAAGACTAGTCTGTGTGTTGAACTTGAGAAAAACAAACAGCTTGAGCAAGACCTAGGGAAAGTAAAGAGTGATCTTGAGAAATCACTTAAGTGGACCTGGTTCTCAGATGCTATCACTGCCATGAACACCAACTTTGTGGGGAACTAGCAGTGGATTGGATTTCAAAGGAAAAATATTCACCAAAACCCTCATAGCAAGTATGTTACTGTACCTGACAATTGGCTATGTACCTAGTGTGGTAACAATGAGCACCTCAAGGAAAATTGTATGGCCAGGGTTTAGTCTTATCAGAGAAATAAAGTCTTTGCTGAGAGAGCAACTACTACAAGAGGATCTGGTCCGTCAAATAGGAAACCATCAAATAGGAAATGCATTTTGCCTGCTTGGACTAAGAGAGCACTCATTCATCCATTTTCTCTTAACAAGGGACCCAAACTCGTTTGGGTTCCTAAATGTAACCCTTGATTTTCGTGTGTGCATGGAGCAGTAAAGGGAAGCAGCCAATGATGACACATGAACATCGACTGCTCAAAGGACACGACTAAAAATATAATCAATTTTCCTTCACTAAAAGGCCTTGCAAGGAGAGAGTGTACCCTTTTGAAAATGGCTAAAAAGGGGGTACGCTCTAGGAGTTGGAAGATTTTATGTCAAAGGAAATAAGGTGGAATTCTTGTCCAGGATATGCACAATCTTAAATCTTGTGACTGGTAAGGTGATGTTTTATCCAAAAGACACAAGAGTATTTATGTTGTTCTGATTGAGCTTCTGCAGAGTGAAGATATAAGTTAGTTGAATGCTATTGAAGACAATGCTGAACTATGGGACAAAAGACTGGAGCATTGCAAGTTGTCTATCTCTAAACAAACTGGATCTGAAGAACCTGGTTCGTGGTCTAATAAAGTTGAGTAACAAGTAACATGAAGTGTGCAATGCCTGTGCAAAAGGAAAGCATGTCAGATCTTCATTCAAGCCTAAAAGGGGCAGACAACACTTCAGAACCAAGGATGAGATCTTTTAAGAAACTATGGCTTTTGTCAAAAAGATCCAGGTATAGATAGAAACAAATGTGGCTTGCATAAGATCAAATCATGGAACATGTTCTTAGGATATCTGGGTAAAATTGTTATGTTCTCAACAATGGAAAGGGTCAGCTTTGAAAATTTGATGGTGGAAGAGTTAGAGGAATCCTCCGGACGTACTCGTCACAAAAGAGAACAGAAATACTAACCAAGGTAGAGAACGCCCATTGATTCCAGGAAGGAACCGGGTCTCGCATTTGCAACAACAGAAGCTGAAAAACGAGCTATTGGAAAGAGGGTTTTTGCTTAGAGACATCACTGAATCACTCCTGTATCTCACTACAAGTAGACTAGACATCGTGGTCAGAGTTGGGTTCTGTGCAAGGTCTCAGTCAAATCCAAAGGATTCTCATCTGAAGGCTGGTGTAAGAATTTTGAGATATCCTAGAGGAACACAGGACCTGGTTCTCTACTGTCCCCCAAGTAATAGATAGGAAAAACTCGCCTGAAATGGGACATTCTATAAGTTCCTGTCTTGTCTCATGAGGCTCAAGGAAGCAGAATTCAATGACACTCTCAACAACTGAAGCAGAATATGTATAATCAACAACATGCTGTGGTAAAATATTGTGTACCAAGCATAAAATTGGAAGAACTTGTCCAACTTAAGAGGTCCAAATACAGTGACTGCTAAAGATCAAATTGCATACATCTTCACCTAAAGCCCTCGGAAGAAAGTATTCTGAGAAAGATCGCCTTGCACTGGGGGGTGACAAAACCCAACTGAGAACCTGGTTCCTCATTATTAGTTATGAAAGTCATAGTCAGATAAAAGCTAGCTAAAATGTTTTCTAGCTAAGTCTAACTCACCTCCATACCGTTATAGGTAGACATGCATGATGACTACAGAAGCAGATGCTGCATTGCGTGATGAACAAAGGGATAAAATTCACTTGCCAGACCTATTAAAGAACCTAGTTTTCTGATGCATGTTATTAGCTTCTTTGTTCTTTCATACACAATTTAAAATGGATAAAAATAATACCACATCATCATCAGCATGATATTCTCTTTAAAGTTGTGTCTCTTCAACCAATATGTCACAACCCAAAAGTCGCTCCTTTTCTAAACGATACATCTCCCAAGCAAAAGGGTCCCACCGTTTCAGAACCTATCCCTCATCATAATTAAATCAACATCACAACCCTTTATCTTTCAAACTCAAATTTCCCTATTTATCTTCTCTCTTCTCAAATCCATAGTCCTTCTAAAATAATCTCATCATGTATGAAAATCAAGCAACCTTCAGTGTGCCTGACAATACTGTGATTGAGTCCTCACCAATCGTATTTTAGCGGTGAACTCCTCTCCCAACACAATCACTATTCCAAACCCTAAAGAAGAGTCTCTTTCACTCTCCATTCCCTCTACTACCCACTCCGAGTACACTCCTCATCTGAGCAAGTCTAAGAATGTCTGTCCTCCTCCAGTCTCGCCGGTCAAATAGAGTCAATAGGGTGAATAGGGTAAATAAGGGAACTTCGCTCAGGAACCTTCAACTCTATCCACAGTTGAGCACTTGAGTGAAGATCTGGTGATTATTCATGAAGCGAGTGAGACCACCATGACAAGTTGTGACTCTGTAGGTATCACTCTTTCGTCTATTGAAATCATATAGAACCACAAGAAAAGGAGGGAATAGAGAATATGTTTTCCATTGCATCAGAAGGTGTCATTGTAGATGAATGTGCAAGAGGGTCTAATCCTCAGAGGGAAGAGACCCATCCATCAGAAGAAAAGGGAGAAATTGTGCCATTTGAACAATTGGCACAATATGATGCTACTAAGGTCCCAAATGATGAACCTGATCCCTCCGTGGAGGATCTAGATCAGGAGTTATCTCCCCAGGTCAGTATTGATCCTGCTCCCTCTCCTCACTTCGATGCTGAGCCTTTCAATATGGTGGTGCATGAGACGAATCTTGATAGTGAAGAAGTCGCAGATGATTTGGATTATGCTAGTTTTATCGGGGCTAGGACTAAGCCAGTGGTAACTTTAGAGCCACCTCTTAAGCATCCTACTACACGGTTGCAGCAAAATGAGTCTCTAGATTTTGCTCTCAAGAAGAGTAAAAGCAGTCGGAGAAGGAGAAGGTTGGTCAATGATGGAAAAGTTGTACAAGCAAAGAATGTTCCTATAGTGGATATGGATGAGGAAATCGAAGAGGAACCTAGTTCACTGACCCGCAAGTCTTCAAGAAAGAAGCACCCTCTCTCTCTCTCAATCCGAAAGGCACACCTCTAAGGGTGCTGAGAGTTCTTCCAAGAGTGTTGTTGCTGGTTCCAATGAAAAGCTGGTAAAAAATTCTGGTGACGAGAAGTGAAGGAGCATGGTGATAAGTCTGATGAGGAAGAAGTGGAAAAATCTGGTGAACATATACAAAACAAGTCACTGGAGAAGGAAAAGTCTATTGGCAAGTCAGTGAAAAGAAAGAAGGATGATGATGATGAGGAACGTGTTTCCATCAAGAAATGTGCGGTAGGACTCTGAGGTCTGAGAAAAGGAAGTTGGGGAATCAGAAAGTACTATAGGGCTTGCCTATGACATTCTACAGAGTGCTGGGATGAGACAATTAGTGGACATTTGTGATTCTCAATAGTGAACCAATATGTTTACAAGTGAGGCTCCTATAGTGTATGAGGATGAGGTACGAAGTTTCTACACTAGCCTCTTCACAATAAATGGTGATCAAATATGTGTGTTGATAAATGGGGTAGACATAGCGATGGACTCTACCTTATTGGGGTTAATTCTAGGTGTTCCTACCTGTCACGACCCCAGTTCGCCCTCTATGAACTATCGTGACAACACCTAATCTCTACGACTAGGTAAGCCTAACAAATGAGGAAAACAAAACAATTGCGGAAAGAAAATAATTAAAAACCAAGAAAATAAAATGAAACAGTGTTTAAGATGCCGCCTGGCATATAACAGTACAAGAACCTCAAACTAACACTCCCAAAATCCGGAACCCTACGAATTACAAGCTAAGAGATACATAAAAGCTCTAACTCCAGAAATGTCTATCAACAAGGAAAATACAGAAGGGCTAAACTAGTATAGAGAATAGAAAGGGACTCCTTGGTCTGCGTACGCGACAGATATACCTCGAAGTATCTACAAAAGTGCCTCTCCTCAAGGGTGATAAGAATGGGTGGAAGTACTTGGATCACAAAGGGCATGAGTACACCACAACGGTACTCAGTAAGTGCCAATCCAAACCTTGGTCGGGTAGTGATGAGGAAAGTCAGGGCCCTATTGAGGTCAAATGAAATACAAGGTATACCAGTATAGAATAAGACAATCTAATAAGTGCAACAGTAAGAAGTAACACAGGATAGAAAGAAAAACAACAACTACAATAAAGAAAATATAATCACGTAAAGGAATACAACTCAACACAGAGATAACAACCGGGGTTCTACCAGGATACCGTCCTATAGCCCCCAAATGTAAATATCCAGCAAACCGGGAATCTACCAGGATACCGTCCTGTAGCCCTCAAATATAAATATCCATCAAACTAAGGATCTACCAGGATACCGTCCTCTAGCCCCCAAATGTAAATATCCAGTGGTTCTCCCGAGTATTGTCCCATAGTCCAACTCATAGTGTGTCGGGGATCTACCGAAATCCCGATCTGTAGTCCCCAAATATAAATACCCAATATTAGGGGAATCTACCGGATGTAGTCCCGTAGTTTTAAGATAAATATGTAGGGGAATCTGTCGGAATACAATCCGTAGTCCCAAAGTAAACATGTAGGGGGATCTATTGGGATACCATCCCGTAGTCCCAAAGTAAACAGACAATAGCAACACAAAGAATATTCAGTTCAATCCAAATTTCATACCAAGGTAAAACAGGTATTTCTAACCTAGCATGCTGCACATAATCCAATTAAGGCGGTTTGAGCAAATAAGCAATAAAGTCAATTGGGCATGCTTCCCTAAGATAACAACAAGCTTAAATTACAAGTAGTATAAATAGGAAAGGAAACACAATTTTTTTGTTACTTAATGAAAATGGATTTTCAGCAATTAACACAAGTACGCACTCGTCACCTCATATACAAGTCATTTCAAATATCAACAATACCAAATCCTAAGAGGGAGTTCCCCTACACAAGGTTATACAAGCCACTTACCTCGAAACGGCTCAAAATCAATCTGAAACCACACTCGAAATTGATTGGTTATAAGTACTTTGGTTATAAGTACTTTACTTTATGTTTTGATGATCTAACCAACTTACTATCCAGAACCAAATAAGGAACCTGTTACTCATTTACAAGACCTCAAGATAACAAGGTTCTAGGTTGGGATTCAGCGTGGAATATGATTCAACTCTTCAGAGTGGAAGGAATAGCTGAGAGAACATGTCCCTACCAGTTCCCGAGGGGATTGTACAAAGTCAACTTTCTAGCTGGAAAGTTGCTGCCTGAACACGCTATAGTGCAGGAACAATGTTGCAGTCAACTTTCGAGGGAAGACTTTTTACCTACCTTGTCTACATCATTGTAAGTGATGTCTCACATGTATATATGCATTCAAGGGAGGTAAAACAAAACACTTGAACACTTAGAGATTTTACTAAGGATCAGTCACGTGACCGTTCAACAAGAAGTTTCAAGTGCTTCAAGAATAAATAAGAAAGCAACTACGGACAGTTCCCACATCTAGTTATTGTATGTCCTTAGTTGAGTTGTGACTTTGTAATAGTTCTTCAAATTATAATTCCTATCTAGCTTATTTAGAAGCATTTATAGGAATACCTTTGCAAATCTTAAACCAGTGCATTTGAGTCTTGGCTAGAGTTAGTCATGTTGTAAAGTCTTTGTAATAGAGTTAATTACAAAGTGGATTGTAATAGAGTATTACAAGTTAGTGAGGGATTAAGAGTTCTAGGTTGCGTATGTTATAATCTGAAAGTTGCTCAGTAGTAAAGTTAAAATCCTACAATTGTAGGTCGTGATTTTTAATCCCGTTGAGCTAAAAAAATTCCACGTAAAATTCTGCTTGTCACTTAATTACTGCTGTGTGTTTGTACTGGTTGACCTGATAGAGAACTTGGTTCTATATAGAGTTTGGTGGACCCTTATATTCTATCAAAGGACAAAGTCCCAACAAGAATACAATCTGATCAACTAATTCGTGTAGGTGGGCGAGTTAGCCAATATCTTGTAATACTTGAACCACACAAATACAACGATTTAAATTGAAGACAAGGGAAATAAAAGCTTAAGTTATTTTAAAACATTTCATCAAGTAAAAAGAGTACAACTTTAATTTTATACATAGACCTTGGTATTTTACCACACAATAGATTCTACCACAACTTGAGGAGTTCGGGTCTTCTATGCTATAAATCAAACAAAATTGCAACTTTCTCAAGCAATTCCTCTTAGCTTGTACAAGTGTGTGTGTATGTGTGCTACTCCAGAGTTATTTATTTGGTTAGTATGATTTGGACGTGTATTGATTTGTATGGCAGAGCCTTGTCCCAACCTTTATGGCATTTATATACTCTTAGAGACTTGTAGACATATCTCATATATATAAAACATTGTATGGCCTTGTCGCTCTATGTTCAGTGTACGAGTGATAATTTTGGCCTTATAGGCCGGTATCTCATATGTATTGTACGTCATATGTATAAGTCGGCATATCATGTTGGGTCATCCTATATCAAGTATTCCCTCATGATTTATTCTTGTTATCTTATGACAACCTTTCTGATTCATTTACCTATGATAGTATGATATGAAAGATACGTTACATTGGTACTCGGTTGAGAAATGCACTGAGTGCCCGCCGCGTCCCACTGGTTTGGGTTATGACATTGAAGAAGAAAATGAGTTGAATGCAAAAATTGATGTTAATGGTTTTAAACTCCATAAATATAGATTTTGGAGCATTTACTACAAGGATTGTTAAAGGGAAAACTTGAACAATCGGTTCAAGTCTAAGTTGAGGTTTCTCACCTTAAACTACGTATATTTCTGAACCCATATGGCCGAAAATGATTAAACTGTACGAGGTGTTACAGTTATTTGCTTAAGTGAAATTATCTGCTTAGGTGTAATTTGTATTACTTAAACCTTTAATTTAGTTCAGATTAATGCGATTACACTTAGAAAGAGAAAACTAGTCAACCTCCCCTAGAATGAGTGCCACAGTGGCTATGGTTAGCTATCCCATGCTTGTAGGTACTATCACGACCCAAAATCCCACTAATAATCTTGAGGACACCTAAACCAATCTACTAGGTAAGCTAACACCCAAATCAATTCAAATATGTCAAATATAAGATAATGTGATTTCATAATATAAATAAAGCATACCAAGTCTCACAATAGTAACCAAAAGCGAATATGCTACAACAACTACTAAAACCTGGTAGTATGAAGTCATGAGCTACTAAGATGAAATACAACTATGTTTCATAAAATACAATAGTACTGTCTGAAATAAGATAAACAATATGATAATGAGAAGAGGTGACTTCAAGGGTCTGTGGTCGATTAACCAGCACTACCTCCATTCTAATAAGTCTACTATTGGGCATCCTCATGATATCCACTAGTGCCAATACCAGAATCTACACAAAATATGCAAAAGTATAGTAGAAGTACAACTGATCAAATGTACTCAGTATGTGTCAAGACTAACCTCGACAAAGTAGTAACGAGTTTCAAGTCATATGATACTCACTAACAAATAAATATGTTTGGTTTATGCATATATACAACAAAGCATTAGAGAGAAAGGACGAAACTGCAAGAGAGTATAGCCACGAAATAGAGATGTAAGTTTGAATCCTTCTTTCTCGTCTATCAAATTTAGAGAACGTAACATGGGAATCAAGTAGTATATATGTATAGAAGATATGCACATATATCATGTAGAATGCATGATATGATATAAAGGATTCACTTAGATAAATTAAGCTTCTACCTTTACGTCCATCTCATCAACCGACATCATTATAGTTTGGCATTCAGCAATATCTCACAAACTCTGCGTGTATGCCACCAAGAGAGAAACATGGGAGGGCGACCAAATTTCATTTCATAATAATATCAATTCGATCATAAAGGCCCAATGTTTCATGAGCATACCAATTATATACCAAGATCTCCATCTCTAAGGATATATTCATATGCTCAATAGATAACAAATATGTACAAGGACGTAATATATAGAGGGGCATATATATGCTCATGATGTGAGTTATGACTACGGCTAAATCAAATATATCAACATCTCAAGAATAGGCATCATGCCAAATAAAGATATCATAAGCCTAAACATGATCCCCGACTTAAATAAATAGGCTAACATGATCTTACAATCAAATAAAGTATAATTCTAAAGAACTCACAACTAAACAAGGCAATAAGAAGCCTATGGTCTACCCTAGCATGAATAAACTATGGCACCCGTATTTATACTAAGGTATTTTCTCTCAATTCAAGATTAGGCAAGATACTTACATTTTCCTAACAAGATTTATCCTTCTATCCATGACCTCTAAATACTAAAATATAGCAAATAATACTTAACAAGGTCAAATAAAGTCATACAAATAAATTCAAAATATTAAAGCTTCAATCTTTAATCAAATCTCAAAAGTCAACCCGGGCCCATATGATCGAAAATCAAGCCTTGGGCTAGATCCAACTAGCCCATAACTCCAAGAATCTAAATAGATGATTAGTTTCCAAATCTGCATCCAAATGGTATTCAAAACCTCAAAATACACTCTTTTATGTTTTAGACAAAGCCCCCAAATTTCACTCTTTTATTACTCATTATGGTTTAGAAATCCACGAGGAATCAAGATATATAATCAAATACAAGTAAGAATTAATTACCCTCAATATTAGGGTAAAAATCTCCTAAAAATCGGTCTAAAAAATAGTACAAATAGGCAAAATCCCTACTTGGGAAATCAATAAGTGAATCTGACAGGCGACCACCTCAGGAGAAACTCCAGCATCGTAGGTGCGAAGCTTGCAAGGTACGAACCCAACTGTTCAGGGGAGAACATAACACCTCATGTGCAACCCTGGCCATCCCTATCCCTTTTCGCAGCTGCAAAAACATGACCGGTGGTGCGACCATAGAAGGTGCAAACATGACATCGTAGGTGCGATTGCACCAGAAAATTCTAACTTAACTCATAATGATTTGAAACCACCTGAAAACTCATTCAAGCCTCTCGAGACTCGTCCGATCGTCCTAAAAATTCCATATACCTTGTACAAACTTGTCCAAAGGCTTGAATAACCACAAACGATATCAAAACCAAGAATCAAGCATCAAACCAAAAATCTCAAATTCTCTTAAGTTCAATATTCCAACTTTCAACTAGAAGTATCGAATCAATCTCGGGCCACCTGAGACTTGAACCAAACATACGTACAAGTCCAAAATTATCATATGAACCTATTGGAACCTTTAAATCACCAATCTGAGGTCGTTTGACCACACTATTGACTTTGGTACTCTTTCGATCTTAAGCCTCTAATTAGGAACTAAGTGTTCCAAAGCACTCCCGAACCCTTCAAAAAACAAATCATTCATACTGGGATGTCTTCAAACATCAAATCAACCTATATGAAGCATCAAATGGAGAGTAAGATTCTAGAACGTGTTTCAAAATATACAAGTCGGCTAAAATAGTATGAATATTTTCTCCGCATAATAGACTCGATTTCCCAAGTAGCCTCCTCGCTAGGTCACCCTTTCCAAAGTACCACCACCGATGCAGTCTCCTTTGACCTTAACTTCCAAATCAGCCTGTCAAAAATAGCTATCGCCTCTTCTAGGTAGTCTAAATTCTCATTTGAATATGTTGTGCGAAAGTCTGAAACATGGGACTTATCTTCATTATACCTCCAGAGTATAAAAACATAAAATACTGGATGTACTTCTGCTAGTATAGGAGGCAAAGAAAGCCTATAAAAAACTTCACCAAATCTCTCCAACACTTCAAATGGTCCAATAAACTTCAGACTCAAATTGCACTTCTTTCGAAACCTCATCATGCACTTCATAGGTGATACTTTCAGAAGCACCTTCTCACCCTCCATGAATGATGCATCATTCATGAATCAACTTCACTTTCTCCAAAGCATCACATACCAAGTCTGTACCCAATAACTTAGCCTCACTAGGCTCAAAGCAACCAATAGAAAAACGACATCGTCGACCATATAATGCCTCATATGGAGCTATCTGAATGCCGGATTAATACTTGTTATTGTAAGAAAACCTTGCCAAAGGCAAAAAATAATCCCAATGACCTCTAATGTTAATCACACAAGCTCATAACATCTCCTTAAGAATTTGAATAGTCTGCTCGGACATACCATCAGTCTGCAGGTAAAAGGTTGTGCTTAGATCAACCTACATACCCAAGTCCCATTGTACTGCTCTCCAAAAGTGAGATGTAAACAGAGTACTAAGATCTGAAATGATAAAAATAGGCACCCCATATGAACGAACTACACCTCGGATGTAAATCCGAGCTAACTTCTCCGAAGTATAAGTAGTCAACACTGGTATGAAGTGTACAAACTTGGCCAACCTATCCACAATGATCCAAATAGTATCAAACTTTCTCAAGATACGTGGTAACCCTACAATGAAGTCCATAGTGATATACTCCTACTTTTACTCCAGTATAACCATCTCCTGAGTCAAACCACCTGGTTTTTGATATTTATACTTAACTTACTGGAAATTAAAAAACCGTTAAACATGGCCAAGGATGTCTTTCTTCATCTTTTTCTACCAAGAGTGTTGCTTCAAATTACGATACATCATCATAGTACCAAGATGAATAGAATAACATGAATTGTGAGCCTTCTCAACTATCAAATCCCTTAAACCATCAACGAACACAAAGCCGACTCTGAAGTCATATAGTCCTATCATATCCAATAACCACATTATTAGAACCACTTTGTTACATTGTATCCATAAGCACTAAAATGAGGATCATCATACTGGCAGCCTTAATGTGTTCAAATAAGGACGACTACTCAATAATAGAAGCAAGAACTCTATTAGGCTTAGAAATAAACAATCTCACAAATATATTGGCGAAGTCTTTCCAAATGTCTATTCACATCTATAATAAATCCCAAATGTCACGACCCCAATCCCGGTCGTGATGGCGCCCAACACAATGCTAGGAAAGCCCGACCATTTCAAAACTCTCAACCCACGTACAAAACTCATTAACAATTAATAGAGTTAATTTACCAGTTTAACATGATTTCAATCCGTGATAGTAGATAGAACAGTGCGAAAAACCATAACATGTACCGATACAACTCCTAAAAGATCTGGTGTCACGAGTATAGAGCCTCTAAGTACGACTGAGTAGCAAATATATACATATGAGAGTCTAGAATGCGGAAACAAAAGGGATAAGGGGAGAAATCGGGTCCTGCGGACGCCAGGCAGCTACCTCGATAATCCCGGTGACTATTTGGACAGCAGCAAAACAACTCTACTAAGCCTCCGGGATACCTGTATCTGCACACATGGTGCAGGGAGTAAAGTGAGTACTCCGACTCAGTGAGTAATAGCAATAAATAACGACTGAAGATAAGAAAACTCGTAAAAACACTACGCAATTCTATATAAAAACAGCAAGTGCTTTAAACAACAGCCAAATGAAGAAAATAGGTGAATATCCCTAAAACCAGTGCACAACTCATTTACTCCTCTCAATGTCCGGTAATTTACTTATACCGCTGCGGTGTGCAGCCCAATCCGTACAGTATACTGCTGCGGCGTGCAGCCCGACCCATATACATGTATATATATATAAACTGTTGCGGCGTGCAACCCGATCCAATAATAATAGTCGACTGCGCTCACTGGAGGTGTGCAGACTCCGGAGGGGCTCCTATAGCCCAAACGCTATACTATTGCGGCGTGCAGTCCGATCCATATAATATATCACTGCGGCGTGCAATCCGATCCATAGAATATACTACTGCGACGTGCAGTCCGATCTATATAATATACTACTGCGGCATGCAGTCCGATCCATATATGTGTATATATACTGCTGTAGCGTGCAGCCCAATCCGGTATATATAAAATACCCTCACTATGGGTCCTTGACCCCTCTCAATCAGTATTGACTTGGCATCTCGGGCCCACTCAGCTACGACAGGGTTCCCAACCCCAGGTATTTCTCATTAGGTGTACCAATTTCTAAAGCCGGTTCATATTGTGTTTAACAGTTAAGAACATGATTGAGAGTGTGACTTCGACAAGTAAAGTGAGGTCAACTAGTACAACATACCCCCTAAGGGTTCTACAGATTGGCACAAGGCCCCAAACATGGCAGCTAGCCCAGAATATACTGATATTAATTAAGTCTCAGTCAAGAATACAGTAGAGTCATCAATCGGGATGGACCGAGTCCGAATCCCCAGCAGTAACAACCCCACGCTCATCATACAACGTGTGTCTCATCTCAACATAGCACCACGTAGTGCAAATCCGGGGTTTCAAACCCTCAGAACATCATTTATAACCATTACTCACCTCAAGCTGGCCAAAATCCTAGCTCGCCTTGTGCTTGCCTCGCAAATCAACCTCCTCGTGCGTAGAATATGGTCAAAATCACAAGGAATACATTACAATAGGCCTAGGGAACATAACCCAATTGAAAAGACTCGAAAATTATCAAAAATCACGAAGTTGGCAAAACCCGAACCCCGGGCCCACTTCTCGAAAAATTACAAAATTTACATCACCGGATTCCTCGTCTCGCCACGAGTCCGTACATATCAAATTTACCAAAATCAGAGTCCATTTGACCCCTTCAAATTCCATTTTTAAATCACCAAGTTCCCAAGCCCTAGCTTCACTCTCTTTTGATGAATTTCAACCAATTCCCATGTTAAATTTATCATAATTTCATGTATTTAGGCCAAGGGACTTACCTCCAATCACACCTAGTCTAAATCCCCCTTCAATTTCGTCCAATAGCTCTCAAGCTCGCTTAAAAATGGTGGAAAATATCCCAAGCTCGCGGATGAAAATGTTATTTTAAAACCCTTCTGTCCAGGCCGACTTTCGCTTATGCGGTCTCGCTTTCGCTTATGCGGGACTGCTTTTGCGGCCAAATCCCCGCTTCTGCGGAACCTCAATAAAATGTCCAAAACCGCTTCTACGGTAAAACTTCCGCTTATGCGGACAAATTTCTGCTTCTGCGGAAATTGTTCGACCTCATCCTTTTCGCACCTGCGATATCTGCCTCCTCTTTCGCGCAACCACATTTGCGGTTTCCTTTCCGCAGATGCGGAAATACCTGCTGCAGCCAAGAACTTGCAATTCCAACTTTAAATTTCCTTCCGATAGCCACCCAAAATCACCCCGAGGCCCTCGGGACCCCAAACAAAAGTGCCAACCCATCCTAAAATATTATTTGAACTTGTTCCAATCTTCAAATCACATCAGATTCAAGCCTAAGTTTCTTAAAAACTTCCGAAATACGCATTTGATCAAAAACCCGACCAAAACACCTCTGAATGACCTAAAATTTTGCACACATATCCAAAATCACCTAATGGAACTACTGCAACTCTCGGAATTCCATTCCGACCCCGGATAAAAAATCTCACCTACCAACCAGAATTCACCAAAATACTAACTTCGCCAATTCAAGCCTAATTCTACACCGGACCTCCAAAATCAATTCCGGTCGCACTCCTAAGTCACAAATCACCTCCCAAAGCTAACCGAATCACCGGAAATCACATCCGAGCCCTCTAACTCAATAGTCAACATCCGGTTGACTTTTCCAAAACAAGCCTTCCTTAAAGAGACTAAGTGTCTCATTCTCTACCAAAACCTAACCAATTCAACTCTAACTCGCCAAATGCCGATAATGAAACATATAGAAACATAAGATGAGGGAAACGGGGCAGTAACTCACATGATGACGGACCAGGTCGTCACACCAAACTACCCATACTCTCCGTTTTTCTACTCAAGGCATCCGTTATCACATTCGTCATACCTAAATGGTACAATATAGTGATATCATAATCCTTAAGCAACTCAAGTCACCTAAACTGCCTCAAATTTAAATCCTTTTACTTTAACCAATTCTGAAGACATACACAAAATCATGAATTAGCTTATTTTTCTCATAGAGCTTCAGTTTTCGTGACACATAAGAAACACCCTACCATCCTGCACCATCATTACATCAAGACCAACGCGTGAAGCATAACAATACAACATGCACGACCTTGAACATGTGGATAACACCAACACTGGGCTATAGTCAAAGAAATCTTGGGCTACTGATAACTATCCTCACATTCATCGAACCATCAAAAAAGAACATCCTTCTGAGTCAACTTAGTTATAGAGCTATAATGGATGAAAATTCCTGTACAAATTAATAATAGTATCCTTCCAAAACCAAGAAACTTCTATTCTCTGTAGTTGTAGTAGGTCTAGGCCTATTCTGAACTACCTCAATCTTCTTGGGATCAACCTTGATACCGTCACCGGACACTATGTGACTCAAGAATGCAACTGAGTCCAACCAAAACACACACTTAGAAAACTTAGCATAAAGCTTTTTGTCCTTCAAGGTCTGAAGCACAATCCTAAAATGTTGCTCATGCTCCACTTTACTACGAGAGTACACTAAGATATCTCTCAATAAGCACTATCACAAAAAATTCCAAATAAGGATTGATCACCCGATTTATCAAATCTATTAATATCGCTGGAGAATTAGTCAAACCAAATGACATCACTAAAAACTCATAATGACCCTTGTTTACCATGAAAATGGTAACAATAATTAGATTTGTAAATGGGATTCTAAAAATACGTGATCTATTCCCGAGCTAGTTTGTGAGCATGGTTAGTGCTAAAATGTGAAGTAAAACGGTAAAGATAGAGTTAGCCAAAGCAGTAATCGAACCAGTACGGGGATGTTTCTCGGGCGGAAAGCTGGCCAGTAGGTACCTCGGATCTGAGCCTCGAGCCTATCTCGGGCATGTCGAGGGTAGTCAGGAAGGGGATAACAGATAAATATATAAGCAAATAAGGCTCTATACTATCGATCTTGAGCCAAATAATAAAGAACAAATGGAGAAACAACAAAGTTCTAAGGCGACCTTAAGGTTGATGAAGACAAGTAACTTAGAAGAAAGAGAGAGAGAGAGAGAGAGAGAGATATTATTGCATTGTGGAGAAAGGGAGCAACATCAGCCTTTTACAAGGTAGGGTGAGTCCCCCTTATATAGGCGAGGGGACTTGGTAAAGTACATGTATATTAATTGCAAGAGTACAAAGATGGGACGGCTTGACGCAAGACCTCAGAGTAGGCTCTAGATAGACCGGACCTGTCGGGTGTAGCCATGTGCCTAGGAGACTTCTTCTTTTATCCCGACCTCGGACCTTGATTCCTTCGAGTCGGACTTTGATGAGCCCTGAGGCTGAGAACTCGATCGCGGCCTTCCTCCCTCGGGGCCTCGGGCAAGGCTTCTAAAATGTATTGATAGCAAAAAATCAAGTCTTCTGATTTTGCTGCGTACAGATAGTCTTCGCGTTTCTCATGATGAACTGATAAGAAACAATTCTGACACTCAACTCCTCGAGCTCCTTTTGGCGATGCTATACTGGAGATTCGGATCGTAGCGCAATCTTCTATGACAGACAACGTGTCTCGTAAATCTCTGCTCGATGGCCGGTTGTTTTCGCTCCTTGAGGCAAAAGTACTGCCGTCAGTCCATTTTTTCAAGGAGGTAGTAATTACACCCGTTGGTCAATCTTTTAGAGAATCGATGACCGTGTCATTTCCCCTCTATAAATGAGGGTGTTTTGTGGCATTGCATCCTTCATCTCAATACTCCTGCTGGCATGCTTTGCTTCTTCCTTCCCATCATCTTCTTTTACCTTTGATTACCACGATGGAAGCTTTCTACCTCAAGGCTGTTTGGAGGAGTTCTTTCGAGCCGCAGTGAGGCCTTCTGCCAGGGTCTCCCTTTGTTGAACATAAACATATTGTTCCGATATTGCTGCGATCATTGGTATGTTGGCCACTGCTGTTACCATTGGCCTGAGATGGCGATGATGGAGAGTTGGTTTCACCTTTACATAGACGGCCGTTCGGATTATGCACCGCTGCTCAATAGGGGGCTCGGAATATCCACTGCTACTCACCTTCATACCCCGACTCGTCGTGGAACTCCGCCCCTAGCCGGGAGCTTGCACGACTTGATGCTCGAAGAAATGTATTTGAAGTAGCCATGCAAGCATTACCGAGGATTATTCGATCCACTATTTCTCTGAAGCTTCCTTGGCCAAAGTGCATCCTCAAGCTTCGGAGAGCTATGGCATTTTGTCTTCCCTTTCTGCTCCGTGGTTGCTCTTCCTTGGCAACGTCAAAGTGGACAGCTGAGATAGGGCTTCCGGGGGCAATCCTGGAGATACTTTCTTTGAGGGCAGAGCAGGTTTTAGGACTTTTCTTCATGTATTCCCCTTTGTAAGCTTTCGTACTATGTATGTAATGATTCTTCAAGGACTTTTTAATCGAACGCTATGACCCTTCGGGGCTATTGTACTCGAAAACTTCATAAATAAGAAATGAACTTTGTTGATCTCTGCTTTCAAATTTGCTCTATTTCTGTATGCCTTCATGCCATTTGAGGCCCTTTAAATTTATCTTTTTGTGTTGCTGATTGCTGATATTTATCTTGGATGTAAGTCTTTGCCTTGATTTCTTGCCGCTCGACATGGGTCCTATTATTTCTCAGGATAACTCTGGGTCAGTCTGATGGAATGGCGCTATAAGAATTTTCCAAGTTATTCGGTTATCACGCGTTGAATTTCGAGGTCTCCGGGGATACTGCTATGGATGTAGGTCATCTTCGGATACCCCAAAGCCATTATTGATTTAGATGTAGATGGTCTTTTCAGGCCGCATGAGTAGACTTCTGCTTCTGTTTTATCGCTTGTTTGCTTTTACACCCCTCGAGGTTTTTGAATGCCTTCTTTTATTTTATGCTTCATCGTAGTCTACCATGATAGCTGTTCTGGTCTCCAGCTGATTGGCAAGGCTCTTCTACGATCTTTTTATCGTACTTCAGGCCAATAGAGGATCGATCGGATAAGGTCGAGCTATCGGGGCTTGCTAATTTGATTGGAGATCGTGCGTCGAATTCGGGGGCATTCGGGAATGATCCCCCGGATGAAAGTCATCCTCAGGTGCCTCGGTGAGCCCTGTTGACTTTGATGTGGATAAATCTTTCAAAGAGTGTAAGGCTGGCTTCCGTTTGAGGAGTTTGCGTATGTTTGGGGCGCTTCTTTGGGGCCTTGTGGAGCTTTGAAGATCGGATCTCCCGGGGTTTACTCCTCTGGAGGGGGAATCGCGAGCCCGGGCGCATGCCTTACGTCTGGTATTGGTGCTTTGGAGCTCATCGTGGCCCTATTTCTTAGGGGCCAGGGGCTCCAAATGTGAAATGCTTGTCTCGAGCATGGAGATAATTCGCGCGGTCCATCGAGCTTAGTTGTCTTGAGGACGTTTACTGGGTCAGGCCTTGGCCCATCGATTTTTGTCGAGGCCATTAGTTTCCTAGAGCTTACATCTAGCAGGTGGGTCGCTGTTGCCTCTTGTGTATAAAAGGGGTGGCGGCGGCCTTTTTGCGAGACTTTGTTATTTTTGGGTAGCTGTTCTTCTATTTTTGCATAGGGCTCCCCATCTTTGAAAGTGTGAAAAGCGTCGGTGTTTCTTTGCTTTATTTTTCTAGTTCTGCCATAGTTATGGAGACCACCTCAGAATCGATATGGCAAAGGGCAGAGAATGTTGCTCCCAATGCTAGAGATTCAAAGGATTTCGCTCTGGAGATGGTGTCCTTGATAAGAGAGGAACACCTGGAGATGGCGAGGTGATACTGTGGGTGGATCAAGGGGTGACACTACGGGTGTTTGCCCCAGATGAAGGCATCGCAGACTCTGCTGATGGGTTCTTGAGTGTATACCTATACCCCTTTGTATTTGTCCATCTTGATAAGGCCGTGCTCGATTTTTGCTTGAAGTATCAGGTTACTCTGGCGCAGATTTATCCATCATTTTGGTGAACGGTGCCGATGCTGAGATTCTTTGCGGAGAAAGCCAGACTTGAACTTACGCTCAATCATCTCATCAGGCTATATTGCCATTTTCACCATCGACGACTGTTAACCTTGAGGGGTCGTTCACCCACGTCCTTCATTGTTGACGATGAGGAAGGCGGAGATTGAGAGTGGGCCAGTTGGTTCGTCCGAGTCCGGACGACCAATATTATTCCTATAGAGTTTCTAATGTTCCCCGAAGGGTGGAATCACACATGTAAGTGAGGCGCTCTGTCACTCCTTCAAATTTTGTTCATGGCAAAAATCGGCCAAGTAATGAATGCTATTTCCCTTGTTGCAGCAACTTCGTGGACACCGGGCCAAGTTCATGATTTGCCCAGTTGGGTTCGGAGGTTGGTGACCCATTCTTCTTGTGACAAATGTAGGTGTTGAGCTATGTCTCGCATCAGGTGGGGAGTAGACTATCAAGGTACGTGCATATGTCGCTTTTCTCCTACTGATATGTACCCAGGGTGACATTTTCCCACCTCTTTTCTGCCGGATTTGCTGTTTGTAGATATCGGGTGGTTCTTCGGGGCGAGGTAGCGCTTTTTCGGAGAGGAGATGGAGTCATCGGCCTCTGGGCCGAGAGATGGTAGTAATAAGAGGGACCGAAGACCACAATACGAAGGAGCCTTTAGTGGTGCTGGTCGGGCTCGTGTTTCTGAAGACTGGGCATTGCCCGAGTCGGCTATCCTCGGGGTGCCTATTTCTTGGCAAACGACTCCCTCGAGTGAGCATGTTATGCCTGGGGACGGTTCTTCTGGGGTCATAGGAGCAGTACTATCAGGAGCGTGTTCTGATCTAGAGGAAATCTGTCATCTTCACTATGTGGTGAGTTTGTGCGTAATTTTCTCATATCCCGCATCTTTCTCCTCTTATTGAATCTTTCCTGCGCAGGCCTGTGATACGCTTAAGTCCGAGTTGTTTCGTCAAAAGGCCAAGTTCCAGAGGATTCTGGATGAGGGGGAATCCCTTAGGCTTCTTTGCAAGGAGAAGGAAGTTGAGCTACAACATTGGCGATATGAGGCGTATCAGAGCTCAAACTATGAGAGCTATTTGATGGAGCAGGTAACTTCCTATAGTGCGTTCTTCGCTTCTTTCTAATTTTAAGGCTAATTTCTTCTTGCCATATCAGTTTCAGAAAAAGGCAGAGGCCTTGGAATACCTTAAAGATGACGTGAATCGTGTCAGGGCCACTTGCGAGGAGCTAAGGGGCCAAGTGCAGGCTCAAGCCTTGGAGGAGATAAGTGCCTCGGCTAGGATCCCTGCCTTCGAGGTCTAGCTTAAGTGTTCCCGTGGTAACGCCATTTTCACGGCCCAAAATCCAAGGAGCGCG